>JAFMOD010000714.1:618562-679949 GCA_019802435.1 Corydoras maculifer
TAAATATTTGTTATTCTGCTACCTGCGTGCCTGGCTCCCTTCAGCGCGTTAAAGCGCGGCGGCTCTGCGCCTCTTATGCGCAGCCGCTTTAATCCTAGGTAGGCGAGTGTAACAGCTTTAATTACTGTAATTACTGTTACTCTGCCACAGTTTGCACCTTCAGAAAAAATCTGATCGTTTCTGAAAGCTGAGAAGCTTTACAGACAACATACAGTTATTACGGTAACTTTACTCCTGATACTGACAAAAAAAAATCTGTCTCCCTCACACACACACATACAGACACACACATACACACAGACACACAGAGTTTAGAAGCACAAACAGCTGACGGTGACTCCATTGTTCGGTCCCACTGCTGGAGGAGAGGCTGCAGAGAAAGCTGCTCTCATTTGATTCGGGCAACTGACAAAACATACGGGGCTACAGCCCCAAAATTCCATGACTAACGATGCCCCTGGTGATAAGCGCTTTTTTTCAAACCTCCATCGCGATTGATGTATTGGGCACCCTGCTCTAAACTTTCACGTCCTGTTTTCATTGTTTTGATCACTCTGATCTCCACTCTGATCTCCATTATAAACTGCTTTCTGATCTTAATTCTGATGGTTTGGTGGGCTTTCTACAGGAATGTGGAGTGTGTGTGTGTGTGGGGGGGTTGTTCTATGTTCATCCAGAAAATAATTTATTTCAGATTCTGATATTAGAATAAAGAACATAATTAAATCTCTGTTCTAATTCATTCCATAGATGTTGTTTCAGGTTAATGTCAGGATTCTATAGATCAGTCAAGGTCTTCTACACCAAACTCACCCAACCTTGATGTTAATGAACTGAATAATCTAGAATGTGAATAAGTTTATGTTCCACAGTCAGGTTCTCAGTTCCTCTTTCTCAAGAACTCTGTTATTATAACTTCATTAATCTGAGATTAACACACTGTTCTTTAAAAACACCAAACACATGAGCAGAACCAGAACCCAGAGGAACCCTCCCGCTGTACCTGTGGCTCTGGTTTGATTACGGAGTACTATGTGGGAAACAGGTGGAACCAATGTGATTATCTGGAACCGTGTTGGTTCCCTCACTGTTTGTTTGATGAAGGTCTGATGAATGTAAAGTTTAAAACACCTGAGGTTCTGAAGTCTTTACTTTATAAAACAGGTGTGCAGGATGTGCGTGTGTGTGTATGTTTGTGTGTATGTGTATGTGTGTGTGTATGTGTATGTGTGTGTGTGTGTGTGTGTGTGGTTGAGTTTGTGTATGTGTGTGTGTGTTCCTGGGGTTCTGAGTACGATGCAGGCTCAGCTCTCATTTCCTCTTTGTTTCTTAGTGCAGCTCTTCAGTTTAAGTCAATTAAACTTTTGGTTTCCACAGAGGGAACCGAGTTCTGCTCTTTATTCAAAAGTCATTCACTCATACAGACATTTATAAAGTGTAAACATGTCAGTGTCCAATCAAAATACAGAAACACCAACCTACTGAACCAATCAGAGCTGAGCTCATTCATCACTTCAATAACAATCATTAAAATAAAGAACAACATCATTAAATTATAAAAGATAAACACCGCATTCAGGTTCTGAACACTTCTGCTCTAATTCTTAAATCCATCTCTGAGAAGATCAGGTTCTACTGTTAGTGGAACAGAAGAGGATGTTAGAAGGAAGCTGCAGCTCTGATACTCAGAACCTGGAGAGAACTTTCCCTTAAACTCAGGTCCTTCCTCCTTCACCCTGTATATATGAGAGACTCCAGACAATCATCCTGCAGCACTGAGATCCTTTCCCCTGAAGCACATCATCTGATCTCCTCACTCTTGAAGAACATCATCTGATCTCCTCTCTCCTGAAGAACATCATCTGATCTCCTCTCTCCTGAAGAACATCATCTGATCTCCTCTCTCCTGAAGAACATCATCTGATCTCTTCTCTCCTGAAGAACATCATCTGATCTCTTCTCTCCTGAAGAACATCATCTGATCTCCTCTCTCCTGAAGAAGCTGAACCGTTGCAGTTGTCAGTCTGATCTTCTGTAGGATGAAGATGATGATGAAGACTCTGGTGTTCCTGCTGCTGCTCTGCTCTCTGTATCAGATATCTGCTGGTGAGGTTCATCACTCTGTCATTTACTCATCACATCATCATTATTAGATAGTTCTGTATGTAACACTGTGAACCTGAGCATGTTCTCCTGAATGTGATGAAGCTTATTATGTTACGAGACTCAAACTATAAATCCTGTATTCTCTCAGGTACTGAAGCAGTTAGTTCAGTTAATATTTGCTGCGAGAGTGTAACTACATTGAAGATTCCTCTGAGGAGGATCCTCTCCATCAGCAAAACCAGCAGCAACTGCCCCCTACAGGCTGTAATGTGAGTGCAGCTACTGATTAATTTATTAAATTATAGTAATTAATAATGAGGTTCTAAAAACATTAAAAAGATTTCTATTATTACATTGTAATGATCATCTGATTAAAATAAATCATCTGATTTTATTTTGTTTGTTCTGTAGAGTTCATACTGTTACTGGAAAGCAGGTCTGTGTGAATCCTGATGCAGTCTGGGTTGAGAGTCACATTAAAGCCGTGAATCAGAGACTGAGTTCAACAGCAGAACCTCACAGAACCGTAACATCATTGAGAACATCATCATCTTCAACATCTTCATCATCATCATCATCGTCAGCAGCAACAGCAGTGTGATCTCAGCTCTCTTTAAATTATACAGCTGATCTAATAATATATTCATTTAAATGATTTCATTAAAATCTGATGTTTCTGTTAAATTTGGATTTTAATAAATTTGTATAAATCTTCAAAGTGTTCCATACAGTCACTGCTTCAATATTATAACTTTAATTGTTCTGTTAATTAAATTTAATTGATCTGTTTATGTGAAATAAAATCATTTTTTATATGTGAAGCTGAGAGTGTTATGATTCTGTTCTAATGTTCTAATAAAGCATTCAAGTACTGTATGGATTACTGTTAACAATAACAGTGCTCCATACAGTATCAGGTTCCACTTTTATTATAACTAATGAAATAAAGTTTAAACAGCAGGTCTTTCATAAAGTTCAGATGATGATCAATAATTAGATCAAATCTAAATCAGAGGCCTTCTTATTGATTACTGACTCTTCTAACCCTGATCCGTACAAACATCAATCATTCAGCCACGAACTGCACCCTGCAGGAACCTTCATGAAGTTGAAAACCTCCTGAGAAGCTCCTTCAGATCCTGTGATGAACCTGCAGGTTCAGAGTGACTATGATGGGGGCGGAGCTTCAGTCTGATTCAAACTACATTCTGATTTATCTGAATTAGAACAAAAATAAATAAATAAAGATAAATACAAATAAATAAATAAACTGATGAAAAATACATTCAAATAAAATTTAATATGAAGAAAAAGAAATACAACAAAATCTTAACATGAACTAAATAAAAATACAGTCATTAAAACTAAGTAATATTTATATAAACTATTAAGACATGATCAAATCAATTTATATATACATATTTATTTATTTTATTTGTAGCTCAGTGAGATCATTATCATCAATAATTATTCATTAATCAGGAACTCATTAGTTTATAAGGATTAGATAACACTGTACACTCTGATGTCACAGCAGCACAGAGGAACCCATGATGATGATGATGATGATGATGATGATGATGATGATGATAATACATTTACATTCACATTTACATTTAGTCATTTAGCAGACGCTTTTATCCAAAGCGACTTACAAATGAGAACACCACAAGTCAGAAGCTATGAAGAAAACCAACTATACTGTAAATTCATCAAAGCTGAATGTTATTCGATGCCGCGGCACATGCCCCCCCCCCCTTTTTTTTTTTTTTTTTTTTACAACAGGTGAACATTGGTGAACATTGGCACTGGGTGCAGTGGTGATGAAGCTGTGGTGTTTGTGAGTGAGTGAGCGAGTGAATGAGTAAGTGAGTAAGTAAGTGAGTGCTGGAGATGATCACATTATGTTCTGATTGGTTCTCGAGACTAACAGAACAGAATCATATCAGATTTATAAACGAGTGAGAAGTAATTAATTCATTAAAATTAACAATGGTGGATGAAACTTAAAGATGTAAGAGAGTTCTGAGGAGTTTGAACCCGAGTCTGCAGCATGATGACATCACTGAATAATAATAACTCCATATGAAGAAAAGGGAAATAACTGAGAAAAGAGAACCTGACGGAACAGAGAAGCTGCAGCAGGAAGACAAGAAGGGAAATTCAACAACCTGCAAAATTTAAAGAATTGAGTTTAATAAGGAAGAATGAAATCAGTGATAGCTACCAGAGGAAGGAACCATCTGAGATCATAGAGCTGATTTTAATTAATTAAACCTGTATTTGAATATTAAAGCTGAGTGAAGTTCAGATTAATCTGATATACACATTTACATTAATTTATTAATTATAAGGTTTAATTCTGAGGAGAGAAATGAGCCCACGTCCTCACAGAAGTGGAGGTTTTGCATTTTTTCCTTATGCCTACATGGGTTTAGGTTAATGTATCAGTCAGAGTACTGGATCTTTAGGAGAACATGCTCTCTGTGGGGAACCCTAATGGAAACAGACAGAATGCATGAGAGGGGTGCACAAACTTATGTGCAGAATGTCTATGAAGTGTATCATAGATAATATAGACGTACATCTTCAGAAAGAAGATGACGCTGCTACAGGAACATCAAAATCAAGATCTACAAAACCATCATGTACTGATGTGTGTTGGGAAGAGACAAGCTGCCGAGGAGGTAAGAGGAAATGTGTTCGCTGAGCGAGCCTCGAACCCGAGGATGTGAGAGCGTAAGACTCTGAGAAAAGACATAAACATGAAATAAAATACAAACTAAATACTCAAGAATTAACTCTGAACTAGAAGAAGACAGATCAGGAAAAACAGCACCGGCACGAATCCTATATACTGTATATATATATTCACCTCCCTCACCCTCACCCCCCACTGAAAAGCTGTTAATGAAGGAGATCAGAGAACATCTCCTTCATTAACTGAAATGTTAATATAGATTTATTATAAACATGTAAATTATTCATAAATATATAAATAAATACAATTATGATGTAATAAAGATGCAGATTAATTTATAAAATAATTTTAAATAATTTTAGACGTTCAGAATTAAAACAACTTTAATCCTAATGAAGTTTTATTTGTATTATTATATTTAATCTCCTCATTCTCTCGTTGACCTCATGGTTATTAATAATTTATAAATTGCCATGCCTCTGTTTAGTTTGTAACTATGTATAGAATCAGCTTCTGAGAAACATACACATGATATAGCACACTGATATAAATCAGCATGAACGTTAGAAAGAACCTGCAGTTCTACTTCACACTGTATATATGAAAGACACCAGAACATCATCTGATCTCCTCTCTCCTGAAGAACATAATCTGATCACCTCTCTCCTGAAGAACATAATCTGATCACCTCTCTCCTGAAGAAGCTGAACCGTTGCAGTTGCCAGTCTGATCTTCTGTAGGATGAAGATGATGATGAAGACTCTGGTGTTCCTGCTGCTGCTCTGCTCTCTGTATCAGATATCTGCTGGTGAGGTTCATCACTCTGTCATTTACTCATCACATCATTACATCATCATTATTAGATAGTTCTGTATGTAACACAGTGAACCTGAGCATGTTCTCCTGAATGTGATGAAGCTCATTATGTTACGAGACTCAAACTATAAATCCTGTATTCTTTCAGATCCTCAAGGAATTGGTTTAGTTAATATCTGCTGTGGGAGCGTATCTACAGTGAGGATTCCTCTGAGGAAGATCGTCTCCATCAGCAGAACCAGCGAAGGCTGCCCCCTAAAGGCTGTAATGTGAGTATCAACTGATCATTATGACCAACAATCATTTTTTTAATGTTCTTTTAAACTTCATTAATAACAGAACACGTGTGTTTTCAGTTTTGAATCAGTTAGTGGTAAAAGGATATGTGTGGATCCTAAAGCTGTTTGGGTCGAGTCTCACATTCAAATATTGAACAGAAAAATAATGACAACTGAATCACCGACTCCTGAACACAGTGAACCTGAAGCTTCATGGATCCATGATAAGACCCAACAAATCAACCCGAGGAGAACCGGTTCAACTACAGAACAGTGAGATTCACTCTGATCGCCTTCATTAACTGAAATCTAAATATAGATTTTTTTTATAAACATGAAAATTATAAAATATAATGAAGCTGCTTTTTATGACGCCTCTCTCTCCTCTCTCTTTTTTAGATCTGTAACTGAAGAGACCTGTATGGTTCCTGAACCAACTCCAGTTGATTCTCACAGTGATTCAGTGAATAATTTTTATGTTAAACTAAATAAATTCTGTTTATAATTTAATAAATCATCTTCTCCAATAGATTATTTCAAACTTATGACATTTATAAAACGTTACCTTCACAGTCTTCCATACAGTAACAATCTTTTATAATTTATAATGATTTATATAACAAAGGTACAAATCAGAGAACATTAAAGGTAAATTATTCATAGCGCCACCTTCAGGTCATAATATTTGTAATTCCACTCAGTTCTACTTTTATTGTTCTTTTTGTTCTGCTTTATATTAATAAGGATGCTGATTTTATTCTCCTGAATGTTAAAGTGTCTACATTCTTTTGATTCATGTTTAATTCCCACTAAACTTCAAAAGACTGAAGCCTGAATCAATCCCCATCTCTGAGAAGAGCAGAGCAGGTTCTGCTGTAGAACAGAAGAGGAAGCTGCAGCTCTGATTCTCAGAACACGGAGAGAACTTTCCCTCAAACTCAGGTCCTTCCTCCTTCACACCATATATATGAGAGACACCAGACCATCATCCTGCTGCACTGAGATCCTCTCTCCTGAAGAACATCATCTGATCTCCTCTCTCCTGACGATGATGAAGACTCTGGTGTTCCTGCCACTGCTCTGCTCTCTGTATCAGATATCTGCTGGTGAGGTTCATCTTTATCTTCTAATGAATGAATCTCAACCATTTAACTTTTTAACCTAAATTCTGTCTTCTCTCAGAAACTCAGAGTTTGTCTGCAGCCAATGAAATTTGCTGTGACAGAGTGACGTCAGTAATAATTCCGCTGAGGAAGATCCAATCTTACAATATGACCGACAGCAGCTGCCCCCTGCAGGCTGTAATGTGAGTTTATTATCTTTAATCATCTATTAAAATCATGAATTTACTGCAGCTCAGACAGAGGCCTGTAGTTCAGAAACGTTCTCCAATGTTACTGATGGTTCTGCATTTCTTTTCTACGTTGTTATTTTAAATATAAAATTATATTATGTTTATTACAAATCACCTTTACTAATTACCTTTAGTTTTTTATTAAAATGATCTGTGATTTTATTGGTTGCAGCTTTGAAACAAATGAAGGAAAGACGTTCTGTGTGGAACCTGAAGCTTCATGGGTCAAAAATCACATCAAACGAATCAACCTGAAGAGAACCCGTTCAACTACAGAACAATAAACAATCATGTGTTTATTAATAAGCAGTCTCATCTTCTTAATTATAACTAAAATGTAAATATGTACATTTTATTAAACTATTTACACTTAATAAATTATAATGTTTCCTTAATTATCAGCTTCAGTAATCTTTATTTTTTTAACTTTTATTCTGTTCTATATATTTTAAAGTTGATATAAAAATAAAAACTATATATAATCTCTGAACTGCTCATTTCTGATTTCATTAAGGATTTAAATTAAAATAAGTTTAATTTAAAGTTTAAATCAAATTATTTTATTATTAACTCATATTAACTCATTATTCTGAATTATGCAGATTAAATATACTGTATTTTCCCTTTAAAATATGTTTTCACATTGAAATCACAAAACATTAAAAAATACTTCAAATCCATTAATCTGCTGCAGTTTAAAAATATATATAACTGAACAGAAGTGAATTTTAATTATTCTTTTAACAATAACATTATTATTATTATTATTATTACTATTATTATTATTAGATCTCTCCGAATAATTACTTCATTTATATATTGATTTATTGGTTGCATGTTTGAGGACCACTGTATGAAAAACCTGAGAGACCGACATCATGATGAAAGATTAATTATAAAGTGTTTTAATGACATTAAAATGAATTGAGTCTGATTAAAAAAGAATGGAACGAATTTACAAGAAATGAGGGAATAATTGATAAACACTGCCCCTAGTGGATCTCGTGGATAAAGCAGGACTGCACCTTGCTTTTGTTCTGCTTCTTTAATAACTAAATTCTTGGCTGTACCTGATCACACATCTGCATTAATTCACCTTAATTAACCTTTAATGAATGTGCGAATGACGTGGTTTAGAAAAACAGATCTGAAATAAAAGACTTTTAAAGCTTTATAACATTTATTCATGACCATCACTAATAAATAAAAGCGTTGTATATGTGTTCATCACTAGATGGCAATGTCGGTCCTTTAGATAAATGCTCATCACGTATCTTCTAAAAACTAACAAAAAGTTACAGTTTAAATAAAGTTAATTTAAAAATAATAACATGTATGTAATACAAATCTTGTTTTTTTTAAATTTTGTATTTGTTTTTAAGTTTGTGGACAGCGGTCTGTATTCAGGGTTTAATCCTTTACAACAGTGTTCAAAAGTAAGACTTTTGCTCAAATTGTGTGCAGGTGGAAAGATTAAGCTGTGTAGATTTAGTGTTGATTCAGTGTTGATTCAGTGTTGACTCAGTGATTCAGTGGATGTTTTCTGATGACTCACTGGGCAGGGTGTTTAAGCGTTACAGAGCGTTGGTGTATGAATGAAAGGTGTTTCTGAGTGAAGGCTGATGGTTCCACTGAGCGGTTCCTCCTCAGGTCCTGGGGGGTGACTGGTCCACAGTCCAAATGATGTTACAGAAGAATCAAGCTGCAGCGGCGCTTCAGGATGAACTCTCTCACCGTTCCTCTGTTCCAGAAAGCAGATGTGCCATCATGAAATATTCAGCCTCGTTAGGAAAACATTCTCACCGCAGCATTTCTCTGCAGAAGAACGAACCTCCATCAGCTCGGCTTCATCTCCTCCTTAAAACCCCAGCGCTTGAATAACTGGTGCTCGTCTTTGTTCTCTTCCTGCTGACCCAAGCACTTCTTGTTCTCCTGCATCTATGAACAGCGTCAGGCTGAATTTCAATGAGCTGCTTCCATATTGTCCTTCTTTACTCCAAATCAAATATTTAGTGAGACCTTTCTGAGACAAAACTCCACCCCCCTACCCCCACCTCTCTTACAGATGCTCTCATTCTCAAAACAGGAGGAGAAACTGGAGCTGAATCAAACGTTACAGACTAAAAAAAACATTCATCACTGAGCAATAATTCATTGTTCATGAGGAGAACGTCCTGAGATGATCAGATTGTCAATGTGGTTTTGAGGAGTCCAGACTCTGGGTTGGAGAAAGAGGAGAGGATGGAGGTGTGATGGAGGTACACCTGTGCAGCTCATTGGAGAGCAATAAGACAAAATGAAAATGAACAGTGTAGAATTTATATGAAGTGAACGAGCAGTGAGCAATCCAGCCGTCAGAACCCAGTTCTCCACCCGAGGCTGATGGTGTTGATAGGACATGGTTCATCTGCCCTGAGTTTCATTCTTCACTGCACCACCGAGTCCTCCTGCTGCCATATCTGAGGGTGCAGAGTTCCAGAAAGCTGTAAAATGATGGATGGATGGATGAGGTGGTGATGGAGGAGCTGGACGTGACCGTAGATAAATGACAGATGCACAGTGTCTCAGTACGAAGATTCATTAGAGTAATTAGCGCTGCATCGTCTCCACTCGCTAAAGTCTGCGTTCTCTTGTCACTTATCAACATTTCATGAGAAAACTCTGTGGTCCCGGTGAACGATTCCAGGATCTTTAGTGAGCCGTTGCTATTTTTATCATGGGTTACCGCTGACAGCTTGGTAATCAGCTCGACCAGACTGCATGCTGGGAAACAAATTACTTCATTTAAACTGGGAATTGATTGAGGATAAGAAAGCGGCACGCAACACAGCATTTATCAAATACTTCATTCTACATACAAACATCACCCAAACACCACCCAAACACCTCCTGAACACCACCCAAAAACCTCCTGAACACCACCCAAACACCAAGCCTCAGCTCACATAAATACCTCGATTACGACTCACAAAACAGACGTGGAGGTGTGTTTACATCCCAGATGATCTCTGGATGGTTTCTCAGTGGTAGGATGCTAAGGTCCCTGCTGATCACATGAGGAACTGTTCAGCGTGTGAGAGGAGGTGATATCAGAGAGAAAGTTGTTCTGACAGGAATGAGAATGTAAATGTGAGGGTCACACATCTCCAATCAGAGCATTCTTCTGAGTGAGAGAGCTGTGAATGCAGAAGGACAGAACGCGAGGGAGTCTGATCACAGTCAGATCTGCAGATAGCCACATCCAGCTCTTCTGAGAAAATGTGGCCTTTTAAATTTACAACACTGACAGACGGTTCAACCAGGAAGAGCTGACCTTTAGAACATCTAAACGTGGCAGAGAGAACCCAGGTTCAGGAACCTTCTGAAAGCCCATCCCACACCGATCTTCATCTCTGTGCTCTTCAGTTGATGGCGGTGGATGATCTCAGCTCTGCTGGTTGTACTGTGATGAGAACGTCGTGGTCCCTCTCGTTCTCTTACAGATGCTCATTAAGGTTCTCTGCAGAGTAACGGGAGGCAGCGAGCGCTGTATTGAGCTCAGATAACGGGGCAGATCCTCTCTCTCTGTCTGTAATTGATCTTGTGGGACTCAGAATGTGAACGATCGGTTTTGCATCAGCAGCATCGTGGGATTGGTTCTAAAACAACCTTATGATGTGCAGACCATTTGTAGAATGGATAATAAGCATTAGCATTGGACACTCTTTGTTGCACTGCATTCCATCAGGATCACATGGAAAAGAAATATCAGCTCTGTACAATCACCTTTAAAATGGCTCAGCAAGGTACAACCTGACCATTGTTATTATTAATTACCATTATTCTTTACTGTTTAATTAGTTAGGCGGCACGGTGGCTTAGTGGTTAGCACATTCCCCTCTCAGGGCTAGGGATTCGAATCCCCATCTGGGTGGAGTTTCCATGTTCTCCCCGTGTCCACATCGGTTTCCTCCGGGTTCTCCGGTTTCCTCCCACAGTCCAAAAACATGGATCAAGTCAATTAAGTTCTCCAAATTGCCCCATATAGTAGAGTGTGTATGTGTGCGTGTCTGTGTGAGTGAGTGTGTGCCCAGTGATAGATTGGCACCCTGTCCTGGGTGTATCTGCCCAGCGCCCGAAACGTTCTCCCCTGGATGGGCATGGGGAACCCCACCACGACCCTAATAGAGGATAAAGCGGGAGAAAATGAATGAATGAATAATTACAAGTTTAGAGAAATGTATCACAAGATTAAAACTGATTTAAAATGAAAATAAATGTATTTTATAAATACTGTAGAACAGATTAAATTTTATACTCACTGAGTTTAAAGAGCTTCACTGGAAACAGCATGTCAGGGTTTTTCACTCTGTTCTGATCGCTCTGGAGCTGATTTTTAAGAACCAGGATGGATTCACTGGAGAACATCTGGACCGCGGGATGAGAGTGCTATGATCTGCTCTGAGGGACGTTCAGGACGATGGCCTGATGGTCAGACAAGGTGATAATGATGACCCCATCGTCCAGCGTGCTGAAGCTGAGGTTCTGCTCCTCATTTCGTGATCATGGCTGTCAGTAGTGCTGCTCTGTGAACGAGTTCAGTGATGTGAGAACCTCAGAACCCTGAGACCTCAGCTTTAATTGGCAGAGTTCAACATAAAAGAAAGGTTTTAATGGGATGAAGAGAGATTGGATAAGGTTAGCACATGGTATTAACACACTCCTCTCCTGTCTCACCTCCCTGTGACCACGAGGATGAGCACTGTGGACCTGAGGACCTGCACTTCTGTGAAATTAAACTAAAGCTCACAGCCTGAAGGTGCAGACCAGACCACCACTAAGTAGAGTTGACCTTATAATGACCTTAAACTTCATCATTATAACGCCTCGTCCCGTCCTCACCCCGTATGGAACTCTGTTAGGTATGTAAACAGCTGATTGCACCCTGAACTCAGGATTGAGGAGATGTTGGATAAACAGACAGGATCCTCATTAGAAGCTGCAGCTTTAAGTGAGAGCTGTGAGTGCACCAGCTAATTATACGAGCTAGCCTCGTGACACGTGTTCACCCTTGAGTTACGTACAAAATGAGTGTTTGGTGAAGTGACAGATGGAGTAGATGGAGATCACAGCACATGGGGAAACACCATAAATCACCAACGTTCTCCCACAGACTGAGCCTCACCACCGGGAGAACCATGAACGAGACATGATCGATGCTCCTAATGAAAGAATTCATCTGCAGCAAACAGCAGGCTGTCTAAAATTACACCCCCCCCCATTATAAACCTTCAGCACGGTGCGATCTGTCACCAGAAATGTTTCCCTACAGTCTGATTCATTCAGATCATTCTCTGACTGGAACAACAGTTTGGGGAAGGTCTGCTCCTGCTTTAGATTATTCAGTGTGTATGAGCTGTCTGTATAGCTGTGATCATACAGATATAACACACACACACACACAGAGAGAGAGAGAGAGAGAGAGAGAGAGAGAGAGAGAGAGATGAACTGGTTTTAATAAGTGCACAGTCATACAGGACTCTAAAAACCTGGACTTCAGATTTAACATTAACATCAGAATCAAACTTTATAAACCACTGAATCAGAGCAACATCAGACATTAATAATCATCAGTCTGTGCATCAGATCAGATACTGTAACAATAAATTTTATGAACATCTCATTTCTATTTGGTGACTGAAGGTGATTTCAAATCTGAGTCGACTCTATGTGTCGAGTCTGAATCTCAGAAACAGCTGCTGCTGAATGTTTGAATCAGTGTGTAATCTCAGATTTTAGATTAATCTCAGATTTAGTGATGCTGGTTTTGAGTCTCTGTCAGGTTTGTGTCGCTAAAAATGACAAACAACCAAAAACCAAAGTAAAAGAAAATAAATTGTAAAGTTATTCACAAAACAAACTCGGAATTTAAACCAGAAGTGCTGACGCAGCGTAAGGGGGCGTGTCGTGTTCATACAGGTAAACATTCATTTACTGCTTTATCTTCATTAAAAGCTTAATTATACGGTTAGTTAGTTGAAGCTCATACAGTATGAGTTTAGGTGTAAAGTTTAAATGTATTAACTCGGTAATAAACTTAAATATAAAAGCGTTTGTGTCGAAGTTTAATAAAATAATGAAATAAAATAAGTATATAAATGTCGCGGGGGGGGAGGGCAGTTTTAATAAGAATATAAACTTTAATTTAATGTAAATCACACTTAGTGCCGCGGCTTCTGTCGGACGCCTTCATGCCTGCCTCTCTCAGCCGTGTGTGACGTCACAGTTTATAGAGTTTCATACGTCATCAGGTGGCGCAGCATCAGGTGTGCTAATCAAACTAATCTCCCCCCCCCCACACACACACACAGCTCCACAGCGCCACCCTGCCGCCGTCACTGACGAATTATCTTAAAACTTCTGTAACTTTATATTAAAGTTATGTCCAAGTTTATTATTTCACTTCTTCAATTAAATTAAATTTATTTAATTTATGTTTTTTTCTACATACATTCGGAGTGAGAGTTACAGTTTATCTAATAATAAATAGTTTTTCTTTATATCTTTATTTCTTTAAATGATGTAACGTTATGAAATAAGACTGAAATAACACTGCACTTCTTTATAATTATTGTTTTTTCTTCAGACTGAACAACAGGGATGACAACAGTTCAGATGATGGCACTGCAGGCACCAGGTTAGATAAACTATATAAAACTGTAAGATTAATTAATCAATCTGATCATCCTGGATTAAAACCTGCAGATTAAACACATCATACAGACACTTCGTTATTATTCCAGTCTGTTGTTATCTTATTTTGGTATTGGTATCTTTCAGTAAATGAGCCGGTTCCTGGTTCTGATGGGTTCTGTTCTGATGTCTCCCTCACGTCTGTGTGAGAGCAGCAGCAGGTTGGTGCAGCAGCTTTATAGTTCTGTTGAAGAGGGGCAGGTGGTTTATGGTGTAATAGGATAAGTTATAAAGTCATACAGAGTCTGTTTGTAATATCCATAAGATGTTCATGATGTGTGAGCTGAGCTGAATGGGACCGGGTTGTTTATCACTGATGAGGTCGTTTCACATCCACCACATACGAACCGCTCATCAGCCGTGCTCTCAGATCTGAATAACAGATGATTTAACTCCGTCTAACCTCATGCTTCAAGAAACGTTTATTTCTGATTTAAACATTTTGTGCGGTGCAGTACTGAATTCTTCCTGTACTATTAACCCCGGGTTATTTATTTACACTCTGGGTTTAGGGAGGAAATGACATCGTAGTTAAAATAAAGTTATGTTGGGGAAAGGTTATATAATTTAATACAACATCCAGCCCTCTAATGGAACTGCAACTGCGCCGGAAAGAACAAGAGGGCTTTAATGTAATGTGATAAATAAATATTTATAATAACTGAATACAGTTCCAGCTCCAGCAGGTAAAGCTTTAAAACTGGTTCTCCAAGGCCTGAGGGAGAAAGCACACACACACACACACACACACACACACACACACACACACACACACACACACACACACACACACACACACAGCCGTGCAGTGGGTTATGACAGAGAACATGGAATGCAGACAGTTTGGGGACTGGAGGACTGTTATGTATTCTTTATTGCGTTGCTGTGAGCCTGCAGCACGTTTTATGCCTGAAAGCTGCAGCAGAAACAGAATGGGTGGCGTTTGGGATTGAGGGTGGGGGGGTGCTTATTGTCCCATAAACCTATTAATTGACTAACGCACCTCCGGGAAAGTTGCTACGCTTCACTTGGCATCACTGGAGAATTATGAGCAGCTCCCATAGGAGAAAAGAACATTCCTGAAAATAAATAAAGAAACGAAATGTATTCAGTGAGACGCTGCCACCACCGAAGATTTATGATTTTCATTATTACAGATGGAGCTACATCTAAACACGTAGTGCATTTATTCATAGTACAGTTTTATAGGTAATATTATTTACCTTATTAATAATTCATGTTTTTGTAGCACTGTGAGATAGATGCTGTAAGTGAATGTGTGTGTGATTAATCAGAGCAGAGCTGATGGGTATGACCCCATGTTCACGACTCTTTAATGCAGTGATTAACACTGCGCTTGGTTCTGACTGATGCTCTGCACATGACGCCTTAAAATGACCTTAAACTTTTACTAATTGGTGTCAAAGATGGTTTTAAAGAATGTTATTTTAAAGGGTTATTATAACATTCTTTTTGCAACGTGAAAGAGTACAGTGTGCTGAATAATGTTCCACAATGGCACAATATTAGTTTTCATGAATTATTCATATAATTCAATAATTTCATTATTTAAACAGCTCTCTGTTACTACTACAAACTTGTGATGTATCTGGAAGGGTGTGTGTGTGTGTGTGTGTGTGTTTCTTAAACATGGTGTATTTTTTATTTCGGAGACGTTTGGAGTTTCTAAAGTCCTCGGTAAATGTGAGGAGCAGGAGTGTGATGATGTGGTGATGACATCACGGCTTGAGTCGGTCAGTGGATTGATGGAGACAAGACTCTGGACCTTATTGTAACGTTACAGAGGTTCTCTGAGTGCACGTTCCTCTGGATAATACATGAAATGCTTTTTCCATTATGTGAAACTCTGTCCTCATGATTTATTCAAACAAACCTCAAAAGTGTATTAATTTGATGAAGCACATCTAAAAAAATACAAGTCCATACACAAGTTCCCTTTTATCCATTTTTATCTATTAATAATGGAGCATCATTGATGGCGCTCGGTGCCTCACGGGCCTGACGGATTGTGCAGATGGCTGATTAACGCCGTTTCACTCCGACAGCGTTTTCTTCAGCAGCAGCGCTTTAATAAAATGTGCCGAGCCAAGAAACTACATACCTTACTAAGTTCTAACAGAACAGTGCTGAGGAGAACCTGTTCCTGCTTTGGGGTCAGTGAGGTGTATCAGATGTGCTGGGTGGTGGTGCACGCTTTATCAGAAGTGTCCACATAGTTTTGGTGCCTAGTCTCTGCTTCGTTTATTAATCTGACTAATCTTTAACGATGCTTCCGACTGTGGACTGTGTGGTTTTGTTTTATGGAATAATTATTACTTTGTGTGTAATCTGGTGCCCCCCTCTTCCCCTGGTCCCCTGCAGAGGGGCCCCGCTACTGAAGACCCCATAAAAGCACAGCGTGTGTAAGCACAGAGATGAAGATGATATAAGTGTGTGCATGTCCTCCGTGTGTATTACACAGTACAGCTTTAATGAGGGCCGTGAATCTGCTCTTTACATCCAGCACTCAGTTCAGACTCCTCACCCGACTGACATCTGACATTTCACATTAACTTGAAACAGATCTCTTTCAGAAGCAAAAGATCAGTGAAGTGTTACAGCTTAATATTCTTTATTTTTATTTCTGAAGCTACAAGCTCATTTATCTAGAACCAGTTCTTGTCACTCGGTCTGGTTCTTCCTGTACATTATATTCAATCAGGTGTTTTATTTTAATAACTGAAATAGTTTGCAGTGTTAGGAACGACCCAGGAGTTCAGTCAGTCCTTTATATTCAAGTTCAAGTTCATTTATTTAAGTCTATTGAGGGTGTCCTGCAGGACCGCCGTTCCAATAAAAATCCAGGTTCCATTAAGTAACCTGAATAACCAGAGTTTGATTGACACAGTGCATCTCTGACTAGAGCAGCAGAACTTAAAGGGGCAGATCCTACAGGGAACTTAGTTGGGAGGGCTCCGAGGAACAGCCTCATTTCAGTCCACACCCTCCACTAATGATGATCTGGGTGAAGAGGTGGAAACGCAGCAGTGTGAGGTCTTGGTTTAATAAAATGGTTCTGTTGTCATGTCTTTATTAAATGGTGGATCAGAGCGTGTTGGGTTCTTCACTGTCGGGTTTATACTGCGAGGTTTTGTTCATTGCTGAACATAAGGTCTCACGTTCTTCGTTTCTCTACTTTGATGCTTCCAGCAGAGTAAAATCAAACACGTAGTAGGTGAAATTGCTGGCTTGGTGGCGTGGAATCGGACGGTCTGCTGTAAAAGCGTTCCGACGACAGATGGCTGCTATCAAAACAGCCCGATCTATTAATAGTTCGGAATCTCACGTTGCTATGTTTGGTCTTTATTTGTTCATGTTAAAGCTTTGTACTCCGGTTTGTTTACATGTTAGAATAAAGTCCTGGAACCAGCTTCCTTAAGTTACCGGATCCTCATACCGTCAAAGGTTCATAAAGTATTTATAAAAACATAATACACAAACCGTGTCATACACTGAGTTACACCTGAACACCACTCAACATCTCGGACCTGAAGGGTTTCACTGAACTCATTTTAATCACCTTCATGTTGTTTGTGGTCTTCTGCTGAAGTTCTGCAGGTTCTAAAGTGACTCTTAAGGGTTCTAGCTAATAACATTAAGTTGTTGGTTTTTTAAAACAAAAAGAGCAGCTATTGATCATGTGTATTGAGCATGTTCTCCATTGCAGTCTTTCTCTCTGATGAGTTCATGCATCTTGTTTGGAATGAATAATTATTTAAGGATGAAACTGTAGAATGCAGAGGACATGAGACCGTTTTAGGGTGGTGCCCACTGCTGGAGAAAAACATGTAATGAATTTGTAAAGTTTAAATTAGTAAAGATTTAAAATGTATTCTCCAGACCCCAGCATGTTGGTTCTGAATGGATTTGTTACAGAGATGTTATGATTGTTATGATGAAAGAATACTTTTGGTTCATTATGTTTGACACTCCATGACTTTCTGCAGTCTGTTGGTTCTGTTCCTTGTGGGTTTAGGAACTGGGTTCTGATCTCTGTGAGGAAATTCACCCAACATGGAGAACATACAAACGTATCTGTTAGTATATCCTGGGTATTTGCAGATATGATGGATCATGTAATGGAGAACTGTAGTGCAGTGATCAGGGCTTCAGGTTGGTTCCAGTTCCTTTCCTCTTATGCAGTTGTGTAAAAGGACAAATGGCATGGCAGAAGGATAAAGTGGAATATTGTCGAGATGAATCTGCTCTGTAGAGTTCAACAGATTGACAGCCAGAAGGAAAAAGCTGTTCCTGAACCTGCTGGTTTGACAGCACAGGCTCCTGTGGTGCGTTCCAGATGGAGGAGGGTTAAACAGTCCAGAGTCGGGTGAACGCTGCCCTTGATGTTTCCACTCTGTAGGCAGCATTTCTGTTAAATTGTCTCTGTGGAGGGTAGTTGGATGCAGTTAATGTGCTGGGTGGATTTTCCCACCCCCTTTAGACCCTGAGCAGCAACAGCACCACGCTGTGATACAGCTGCCCAAAATGTTCTCAGTAGAACAGCGATAAAGGTTCTGCAGGGTCTCAAGCGTTTAGAGGTAAAGATAGAAGTTCAGTGGAGACATCCATACATACACATTAATGACAGGTGGAGGTGAGGGGGTTACTAGTTATGGAGCTAATACATGTGTCTATAAATAAACTGGGTTGTGTGATGTCATCTCTCTGTAATCATGGCCTCCGACCGATGTTCTGGTTTAGACCAAAGCTCCAGCGTGGAGAAGCTCTCCGGGTCGAGTGGCTGATGGCAGATCAGCCTCCACCTCGGTGCAGCAGCCAGTGTTTGTTTTTGATAGGATATGACAGAAGCATCTGCCATGCAGCGGAGCGGCGCTTTTCTTTAAAGTGCTGCAGAGGGGAGAAGCGAGGGCGTTGTTTAATTGCTGGAAAATGGGCTCATGGTGAGAACGCCACGCACAGTTTCAGTTTCTGCTCGATCACGGTTCAGGGTTGTTGAACGTACCATAAATCACCCTTCACTGCTCACCTCAATAGCACTCTGGTGGCCGCGCACAGCTGGGAAAAACGCCAAGCGTGTCCCATTCATCCATCTGACAGGAGCGGCATCAAAACACACCACCCTGCCTGGCAGCATCCACAACCGGCGTAATTGAAATACGTGAGAGCTGCTTTTGTGCTTTATGATAAATCTAAAGTGCTTTTTATAAGATACTGCAGTCGGCGTGGATAAGAGCAGAGCAGCGTTTATCTGTCTTTACAAGAGAGCAATTTAACTTTTTATTATTGTTATTATTGTTCACATAAAAGTAACAAACATGGAACCTTCTGTTGTGTTCAATATGCACTCTGTTCTACAGAAAACGCTTTGAATGATCTAAAATCTGCAGAACCCTGACCTCCGGTTCTATTTCAGATTGGAGACAATTGATTACTAATGATAACTGCTCAATCAAATACAAATCCTTTCTTCTTAAATACAGTCTGTGGACAGATATAAATCACAGCGTGCATAACTGGGTTGTGAGTAATGGACGGACGGACCTGAGAGCCTGGCCCATGGTTTGGGTTCGTACCCTGAGCCACCCCAACCCACACAGTTAAAGATCCTGAAGATGAAGATGAATAATTCCACCCTTCGCTCTCCTCATCGTGTCCTCCTCATCACAGACACAGAGGAGTTCTAATACAGAGGGGAGGGGGAGGGGCATTGGGAAAATGTGCACCAAACATCAAAGCATTCTTTAAAACCTCGGGCTCTTTCATGGTGGAGTAATGTAATGTATAAAACTCTTTATCTTTGTCACAGCAACGTAATGATTATGCAAAGTGTTAAATGTTAAATGTGTAGATTTGTAAAAAGTGTAGAGGAAATGAATCCAGTGCACAGACCGTGTACCCCCCCCCCCCCACACACACAGCACGTTTTGGGCTGTTTAATGAATTTTATCTTTGTCTCTTATGCGCTGGTATCTCTAACAGCAGTAATGAGGACTGGGTTGCCTGATCCTTTGAATCGGTGTAATATTTGCGCTGCGCTTCATCCCACCTGCTGCTTGAACAGCTCTGTATTCTGATTATTTATTTACACGTTCTGATGTTTGATCAACTGAAACAATTAAAGACAACAGGAACTTTAATTAGTTATTAATAATGCAATGAATATAAATGCAGGGAGGTATCTGGGGCTGGGGCTGTTGGTGTGTAGTTGGTGTGTATAGTTGGGGTGTAGTTGGTGTGTATAGTTGGGGTGTAGTCTCTGTAAATCCCGGGGTCTTCAGTTGCACCGTGGCCGATTTAAAGGTCAAATTGATGAATATTTGCAGTGCGGTATTGGCAGGTTAAACATGGTGGTGCAGATTTGACCGCACGCTTTGAAGACAAAATGCTAATTCAAACAGCACATGGATTAATTATCTCACCCACTAATGGTTGATTAATCATCTGTTCCCTAATAAATAGGCCATCTAAAGCCTGCAGTGTGAATCCCGGGGTGAGAATCAAACTCAGTTTATCAAATATTTCATCGTTTGTTCAGAGATACGGCGACTTCAGCACTCTGCGGGAATCTGGTAATTAATTAATAGATGTTGGTGGATCTGCAGATGAGGACGAGCTCATTCATATTAATGAAGGCATCAGATCTGATCGCTGTTCCCATCACACCCCTCTGTGTCGCGATTGTGTCTCATATCTGAGTTGCTGAGCGGCAGATCAATGACTCAGGGAGGTGTGTGTCTCGGGGGGGCGCAGGCGCTTTGTGTGTGTGTGTGTGTGTTGTCTCCGTTGTAGAAACACTGCAGAAGGGGGTGTTAACTTTTTCTCATGAACATCATACAGTGCAGTTTGAGTAAGTGGGGTTGTTAAATCTGCAGCAGGTGGTTAATTAAATACAAATCATTAATTGATATTCTGATAACATCACACTGTTTAACCAAAAGTATACAGACAGCCTGTCTCACCTCTCTGAGGGTTTTCTCTTCTGGAAGTGCTGGCTTCTGATCTCACTGAACCGAACCCCTCAGTATCCAGCTGTAATGGAGGGACGTTCATCCCGCAGACGCTGCGCCGGTCAGGGTTGCACAGAGTTTGGGTTGTGTGGTGTGGATGGTGGTGTTGGTTTCTCTGTATTCTGATGAAGACTTGGCAGCGACACACTGGCGCTGACAGCTGCTCTGCCCACACGTCCCTCTCGCCATACGCCGTGCTTAAAAACAAACAGCTTTTATTTCTCTGTTTCGCTGATAAACATTACATTTATATCCTCCGTCGGTTCTAAACGTGTCCACCACGCCGCACCACCACCAGCGCGTCCGGGTGGAGGGCAGCCAAACGAATCTCTTACAGAAATAAACAATAACATTAACATTCTGTATGAAATTGGGTTTGTGTTTGGTTCTAATCAGTTGAGACAGTCTGTGCTTAATTAAGAACTCAGATGTGAGTTTATAAGGCTCTGATCTGAAGCCGCTGATCCCTCAGAGATTGACTGATCATCATCAGATTTAACAGTTCTTTAGATTCCACTTTTCTTTCTAAGTGAATAAGTCCTCTACAGGAAGTACACTTAGTGTAACATTTGGTAAATCATGACATTAACGACGTGAACTCATTTATTACTTCATTGCATTTTCCAATCAATTAAATGAGAAACATCAGAGAACCTGAGGGCTGTTCTCTGAGATCAGAACCTGGCCCCGTGAAGCCGTGCAGCACTCCTGCTGTGCCACCAAGATCAGTTTAAAGTCCTCAGAATTGAACACCACCATTTTCTGTCCCATAATGCAGCGTGCTGATGGGGTGGGCGAGGCTCATTATTATTCTGTGTTATATTATCAGGGGTGCGAGCCGCTCCACGGCTTTGATTATGAAATCAGAGCTCTGAAGACAGACACGGAAGAGCTTCAGAAGTGGAAAAGGCCTTTTGAAGTTTTATCAGTGATAGTAGATGATACCATACGGTGGTGATACCATCACTCCATACAGCGCACTGCGTTTATTCAGAGAAATATTCAGCAGAAATCAAAGGCGCGAGGCTCGGCCCCGATCACAGCTCCGGGGTATAACGCTGGTTTGCTTTTCATTTGTACTGTAGATGAATTAAGTGGCTCTTATGGATTTGGAGGTGATCCGCGATCTCATTGGGTGTGGGGGGTGTAGAACTTATAGAACATCGTTAGGTCCAACACTGAATTTGGTCCTTATGTACTTCTGTTGCTTTGTGATGTCATAATGCTGCGCTGAGGTGGGGTGGGTGGACTTTTATCATACTGATGGAGTCCTCTCAGTGAGCTGGGTGTTTGTTCTAACCACTCACCTCATTTTAGAAATGAAGCTTCAGACCCTCCCCCCCTCATTGTTAACAGGGTGTCAGTCTGGAGTCCCTAATGCAGGTGCTTCATAACAGTGAGTCCACACAGAGGACCACAGCGATGAAGAATTATCTCATGAAAGAGGAAATGGGGACAGAGACGTGGCAGCTCTTCAGTGAGCGAGCGTCTCGGGGGGTGGTGGGTGGGTGGTGGGAGGTGGAGGTGAGGACGCAGCAGCAATCCGGTTATTCAGCCTCACTCAGTTCAGTTCAGAAATGAGAGTCTGAAGGTAGCAGAGAGCCAGATCTAAAGATCTGCCGTACGTCTCACTGTACAGGAACCTAGGGTTCCAGATCGTTCCCAGAACCTCACATTTAATAAAAACACTTTAGAGCTTCATTATAAATGATTACAATCAGCCTGTAAAATGAAAGTGTAATGTCATGAGGACATGATTCTGCGACGTCTCCGAACTTTAGCTGGTGTTAGTCTGTAGGGTGACCCTCGTATTTCTCTGAATTCTCTGTAAACTCTTAATGATGTTCTTATTCTTTCCACCTCACCGACGTCCTTATTATTCATGTATAGTCAGTAATTAAGGTTCTACGTGAGGTCCATTTAATTAGCATGTTTTCCCTCCGGCTGATTGATGGCAAGGGTCTGTAAGGACGGGACTGAGATTTCCCATAATCCTCCTGTGGCTTATTAGTCACGGCAGGTTTATATGTTCCAGCCGTCGATGGCTGATGGTGCTGTGGAGAGCAGCGTGGCAGAACCGAGCACCAGAGCCGGAGCCGGAGAGCCTCACCTCACCGCGGTGTCGTCTTCAATTAATATGGAAATGGGCTGATCCTCTGACACCCGCATTAGAACCACGCTGCAAGGCCAAGCCTTTAATTCCTCCCTTTTCCAAATCACTCGGCTTCATGTCTTCCTCGGAGAAGAACACACCCCCCCACACCCCCCCTCAATCTCAGATTTAACAGTCATTAGTGCTTTAGCCTGATCATTTAGACGAATAAATCACCAGCACACTCACATGAACCTGCTGCCCTGATAACTGACATCACAACCTCTGTCTCCCGACGGATCGGATACCGTTTTCTTATGAGCGTCTGATCGTCTGTCTGATCGTCTGTCTGAAGGGCTATTGCTACATAAGCTTCTGGTGCCCCGTGTGGTCAGGATTACACTTTGTAAAACAGTAGCGTTCTGCAGAAGCGTATTACAGACGACATGTTCACATCAGGGCGGCACGTTAATGTTTAGCATGTTCTCCTCTCAGAGAGATTTGAGTAATCTGTGTATGACATCAGAAGAAAGACAAATATTGTAGCCTATGTGCCTAAAGACCTGTGGTCTTTCCATTAAAGACTTCAAAGGGGTAAAAATCGTCTATGTTTAGTTTTAATTGGGGTTTGAATGAGGGGAACCTCCTGAGCCTCCTGAGGATTTTAATAAGTGACATCACAACCCCCCCCACCCCCACCCCTCCATCCTCAGAACTGCAGTCCGTGATTCCAAATAGATGATCCTTTCAGGAAGGTGAGCCACATTCATCAGCGGCAGACAGAAGTTAATTAGGTTCTTACATATTTCTCCTCGTCAGCCTGCGTGCTCGATATCGATCTCCTCAGCCCTGTTTGGTGATCCTCTGATTATTATTCACAGGTTAGGGTGTGTGTGTGAGTGTGTGTGTGTGTGTGTGTGTGTGCTTGTGCTGTTCAGCGTGTTCAGGCAGTACATGATGTATGAGTTGTCTGTTCTAGCTCAGGTTTGGAGACGTGTATCACAAAATAAAATGCAGCCTTTATTTCAGGGATCAGTCTGATGGTATGTAGATGAGCAGAGCTTTGATCTGCACAGTATGGACCTCATCACTCCACCTGAAGCAGCACAATCAGTAAACCACACTCATCCGTGGTTCTGCTGAAACCTGAGGAGCGTGAGTCACCGAGTGTAGAACCTGCTGATGGTACCGCAGTGAACCGCTGATCACCTGATCCGTCCTCCTCCGTGTGGAGAGTGAGAGCTATAAATAAACCTTTTTTTAATTCCCTCTTTTTTTTGACTCCCCCTGATTGCAGCCTTTGATTTGCTGAATGCACTGATTTAACAGAACCAGGAGACGCTTCTCACAATGGCTGCTAATTAGGCAGGAAAATGGCTTCATATAACGAGTGCACACCGTCTGCAGCAGCACCCTGTCCCGCCGCGCGCTCGTTACGCAGAGAATGGATCTGAAGTGCTGCGTGCAGTAAGAGTCCTTCAGAAACACCGTTGACTTTGATGCTTCCTATCCCGTCGAGAGCAGACGCAGTCAAACTTCTGCAATTCACAATTCACAGAGTCTGCTCAGAATCCCGCGGAGTTAACACCACGCTGCACCCTAAAATCAAACACCAAATAACACACACTCAGTCTCACTGAGTCTCACAGAACCCACAGAACCTCACAGAACCCACAGAACCTCACAGCTCACTCAGTGTGACCTCACAGACCTTACAGGAATAAATGCCTTATATAACGGTTCAGTGTTTATGATTCACGATGTTGACGATCTGCAGGTTCATTTATTTGATAATGAGGCAATGCTGATGTAACGTTCCCATGCCATGGGAGTGGAACTTCACAGAACCGCTGGGCGTTCTCTGAAACCATATTTTCTGTGTTTGTAGATTGTTTACAGCAGATTTGACTCATCTGAGACCGCGCTGGCTCATTTACGCTGCTGGCATTAAAAGGTGTTGCATGATTCAGAAGGGAGTCATTTTATTTACTCCAGTTTCCGTCTGCTTCATTGCAGCACCTCTGATGGGGCCTCGCTGTGGGGCCTCGCTGTGGGACCTCACTGTGGGACCTCACTGCATACAATAAGGAGAGTCCTCAAAACCACGGACATCAGCTGGAGGATGCAAAACGCCTTTAAATGCTTCTGAATGCACAGTGTGTGGGTGAGTGTGCCTGGGTGTGTTTGGGTGTGTTTGGGTGTGTTTGGGTGTGTGTGGGGATGTGTGGGGGTGTGTGGGGGTGTGTGGGTGTGCGTGCCTGTTGAAGGCGGTTGTTTACCCCGGTCATGTGACTGTGCCGTGGTTTGGTGCTCCGGTGCGCGACCCCACCTGTGTGGATCTTTGATCTGTTCTGCTCTCATCTCTGAGGGTGTAAGTGGGTGTAAGTGGGTGTGTGTGGGTGTGTGTGTTGGTGAGTGGGTGGGTGTGTGTGGGGGTGCGTGGGTGTGGATCTTCGGTCTGTTCTGCTCTCCTCTCTGTGGGTGTGCGTGGGTGTGTGTGGGTGTGTGTGTAGGTGTGTGGTGTGTGGATCGTCGGTCTGTTGTGCTCTCCTCTCTGTGGGTGTAAGTGTGGGTGTGTGGGTGTGTGGATGAGTGTGTGGGTGTGTGGGTGAGTGTGTGGGTGTGTGTGGGGGTGTGTGGGTGTGGATCTTTGGTCTGTTCTGCTCTCCTCTCTGTGGGTGTGTGTGTGGGTGAGTGTGTGGGTGTGTGTGTGGGTGCTTGGGTGTGGATCTTGGGTCTGTTCTGCTCTCCTCTCTGTGGGTGTGTGTGTGGGTGAGTGTGTGGGTGTGTGTGTGGGTGCTTGGGTGTGGATCTTGGGTCTGTTCTGCTCTCCTCTCTGTGGCTGTGTGTGGTGCGTGAGTGCAGCGATGTTTCCAGACATGACTGCACATGAATAATGAAACGCCATCCCGCCACCTTCTGTCACCGCCGTCATGCGGCTCGCGCTCTTCTCATTCTTGCCACGAGCAGCAGCGCGGGCCGCCGTTCATCCGAATGAAAGAAGGCTGCCGCCGCAGCCGCCGCGGTCGTCACCCGTCTGCGCTCTGCTCTCTCGCCGTGACAGGCAAGGTCAGCAGTCGCCCAGCTCTTCCCCGCGGTGGCACAAAGAGAAACACACAGTGAGCAGAGCGGGAGCGCGGACCTCCTCCCTCCGAATTTCAACACGGCTGACACTGAAGTTCATCCGCACTCGAGCTTCAGGTTTGACGGACGGAGCCTGAAGAAGAAGATCCACCTCCTTCAGAGGAGCATCAGACCGCTGGACACCTCAGCCATCCAGATTTAAAGCTGCACTCAAGCGGCTAAAATGAATGACGCAGCAAGTTTGAAAGAACGAATCAGCATCCCACAGCAACGTGACATCATTCCAACTATTTACATATTAATCAGTAATCACTACGACTTTACGATTCATGACATTTGGCATGTTCGGGATCCTCCTCGCCGTCCGGCCCAGCCGCGGCCCCGCCCTCCGTCCACCATCAGCTCCTTCGTGCGGCTGTCATAATCACAGTGACTATGAGGGCAGCGCTCCGGCTATTGTTATTATCCTGCGAGCAGACGCCGATTGTTGCGGGGAGCCGCGGAGTCCGGGGAGACTAATGAACGAGTGCTGAGACAACAGAAGGATTACTAAACTGAGCTCAGCCGGTGCCAAGGACGTTCGCCAATAACAACTTTATCAGCGTCCTGCATGAGCCCGGAGTGCTGGCACACGCCTTTCACCCTGCATCACGCCGGAAAAGCCGTCGCCCTGAAAGAACCCGTCCTAATTGAAAACTGCACGCTGCCGCGTGACGGATCGCGTGGTAAAGGCCGACAGAGACACGGAACGGGAGACGACAGCCTGACATTTATTCAAATAAAATATAACAGGAAAATATAAATGTTTACAGTTCCTTTTAAGGTTCCCGAATCCCTTCATTTAAATCTCTGAGCGCTGATCCTCTCACGTTAATCCTCATGATGATGAAGGTCATTAAAGGTCATGAGAGATGTGAACGAATACGAGCTGAATTAATGAGTGGGGTTCAGACAGACAGAGGAATAAAACAGCAGTTTACATCTTTAATTGTTTCCTTTATATCTCATTAGCACTAACGAGCTGCTGGTCCCATAGCGATGAGGCTTTTATGGCTCCTAAAGAAAAGTTACGGCTGCTTTTTTCGGACGCTGTTCATCGTAATCGGCTTTAAATCTGAGGACGCTCAGCTGAATGCTCAGAGATTTAAAGCAGCGTGAGACGTTTATTCAGCTGATTACCACTGAGGATCGGCTTCATTAGTTATAAAATAAAAGTCCCTCCATCAGAGTGACGGCGTCAGTAATGAACCAACAGCTTCCAGAAATAATGTTGCTTTATCATCAGCCTTCAGCTTTAAACGCTCATTCAAATATTTATGCCACATGAAAAATAAACCCAGTTCATATGGACGCCCCCGCTTCACTGCATCAGGAATGACAACACACCTTCAAACCATCAGCACGTTCTGCACCATTCACAGAACATCCAGCTCCTCAGCCGCATGATGCAACGAGAGAGAAGCTTCAATGCTCTGGTGCTGCAGATCTAGAAGCTTTCACAGCTCATCACTGAGTTTCTATTAGAAGAACCTGATTCTCAAACCTCTGAGCATCTGGACCTCCTGCTGTTCCTGTGGTGCAGTACGCTTCAGGTCTCCAGCATTCAGAGTGAGATCACATTAACCTTCCGTAATCTGAGGTCCGAGGTCGGGTTCTGTCAGGGGCGGAGTCTTTTCTGAAGACGGGCTGATCTAAAGCGGTTACCTCCGGGTTCTTCAGAAAAAACAAAACTCAGTTAGACCTGCTAAACAAACAAAGCTGTTCTGCTAAAGGACTTTATGTTCAATAAAGGTTGATGCCAAATATGATAAGAGAAGAAGCAGCAAAATTGGATCTCTCTCTTTCTCACACACACACACACACACACACACACACACACACAGGGTCATTTACTATAAAAGCCATCCACTTTTTTGCAGCAGTAATAGCACAATATATCACAGCAGAGAAACACACACTGATTCCAGGAGGATAAATAAGGCGCTGGATCGTCACTATTTTAGGATGAATGTTGTTTTGTGCCGCTCCACGGGGTCACCTCGGGGCACAGGGCTATTTCTCATTAATTTACTTAATGACAATTTGTTTAATTACAGTTGACACGGGCTGCTCGCCATGACGCTGTTCCACCGCTTTATTTTTATTTCCCGTTTCCGTCTTTTATATTTAGTAACGAGTACCGTACAAGATCTAGAGACGGAAGTCATGGAGAAAAGAAATGTTCGGTTCCATGCTCGGTTCCTGCTCCACATAAAAGCTGCATTACAGAACCAACGTTCACTGAGGTTCTGAATCATTTATCACCTTTAAGCATTTCTACAGTTCAGATGTTTGGCAGCATGCGAGCGCCTAAGGTTTACACCTTGTTTATAAAGATCAGACATAAACCCGGCTTAAACCAGCTGATCCTGATTTAATAAAGAATTGAGCTGGTGCTCTGTCAGAATACAAACATGATCAGCAGGTGTGTGTGTGTGTGTGTGTGTTTGTACTTATGCATCAGTGCTGGTGGAGGGTGGAACTCATACAGTGAGATTATTTTCAGGTTGTGTGTGTGTGTGTGTGTGTGTGTGATGATCGTTGATGTGGGTTTTCATTTCTGCCGCTCTGCTGAAGTGCCTCGCTGTCCGTCAGTCTGTCCATCTGTCCTCAGCTCATCTGTGTGAACAGTGAGTCGTGGTTCTCGGTGTCCTTCATGGGTGCGTCTCAGAAACATGCCACAGGGCTTCATTTCACGCGTGGCTGCAGTCTGGAGCTAATTCAGCCTTGTAATTTTGTCGCAGAAGCATTTATTTTATATGGAAAGCCTTGGTTTGATTTGCTTTATTCCTGAGTTGGTGCCGTTCGGTGTGTCGGCATGAACACGAGGGCGATTAACGCTGTCTGATCGCCGTCCAATCAGAGCTCTGTATACTGTCTGTTCACGGTGACCTCACTCCTCTGAACTCCCGTCAGGTCGTCTGTTAAAGTCCTACAGTTCACCATTTTACTGAAACTCATATAACGATGTATTAATTATGTAAATATGCCCTGACACGCAGCGGCGTTCTGCTCTGACACAAAGAGGAAGAGAACAGAGCGTCGGCGCTCGTCGTCCTCTCAACGTAACGTTTTCTTCTGTAATTAAACATTGATGAGATTCTCCCATGAGGACATGAATGAATGAGCAGATGAAAGGGATGAGAAAATGGATCGTGGCATCGTTCAGACCTTCCTACATCATTAATGAGCCGAGCCATTCAACGTGTAGCCAAGAACCGATCCCCACCGAGAGGCGCTGTCTGCCGGAATGAACGGCGGCGCGGCCTGGACGAGGCGCTCCGACCTCCGCGCCAATCCTCACGCTCGTCCGCATTGCGGTTTTTATGGAAACCAGTTATTTTATTAAAACCACGACCCGGAGCTATTATTCTTCTGAGCGTGGGTTCGGTCAGAGTGACGGGCGCGGCCCAGATCTCATCATGTGTTGACATTAGATGGAGCGTGTGATGCAGCGTGCAGTATGTAAATACCAAAGAAAGTGGAAAATGTGCACAGCAGCCCCGAGGCACTGCAGTCCGCCAAGGTTAAGGCGGCGCCGTCTGATTGGACCTGACGATCTGAGCTGCAAATGAAGGAACTGGAAGCAGCTACAGGGGATTCTGTCCTGAAGAGAAGAGAACCTTTAACTGAATGTTTCTGTATTTTAGAACGTCCACCGTCTTCTGAAACAACAAGCTCGGAGAATTGTGCTGTTTGATCTTCAGCACTCTGAATACACACGGAACCGAATCTGTGAAATTCCTTCAGCGAGGGTTCCTGATCCTGGATATTTTAATGAAGGGCTTTAAAGAGATTTTTCGGGAGGCTGAAGACCCGTTCAGTGAAAGCATGCAGAAGCAGAGGAGTTGTTTATTCCATCCCCATATCCATTACGCATTAAGATGAGAAGGAGGCTCTGGATAAGCGTATTAAGATAAAAGGTGAATGCATTCGGCACGGCCTCGTCATGACTGCCAGCGCCGCAGACCTGGAACTCACGGCTGTGTGATTCTTCACAGGTGAAGCAGCAGATCTTTCACTCAAAGCACCCGCATCCTTGAAATGTTAATCGTGTCCGTGAGTGGATTTAGGGCGGCTGTGCTCTGAATCTGAACACCGGTGCTTTAGAACCCGGTGGAAACAGAACCGCGGTGCCGCAGGGCAGGGCCACAGAACGCCGGGGGAAAACAATCACACCAGCTGCCTTCATCATCTCACCTTCAACTAATGATGCAAAGACCTACGTGAGAAGGTTCTCCTGATCTCATCACAAACAAACCCACATTAAGAACTTTAAAGAACGCACATGTACTAACGCACACGTCCACGTACTAAGACTGCGTAAAATGATGTTAGTTCTGCTGAAACTAAAACTAGCTGGAAGTTCCTTGTCCTGTATGAATTTTAGAACTCCTGGTTGGTTAACACTGACAATTAAATGCATCTAATGCATCTTTTATTCTGCATTTCAAAATGACAGTACACTGTTTAATAGTGGTACTAATACTAGTTCCTCCAGCACTGGTACTAACTCTGCTGAGAATTAATATTAACACAAACATCGCTGTTACAAATAATATATTTACATCGTACAGAAATAATTAACGATGTCATTACCAGAACTGATTCTGCACTATGATTACAACATGGACGGTGTAACGAGGTTACCGTACCCAATACAGCTACAGGTACTAACAAATGGTACAGTGGTACTGTGATCATTCCAGTTGGTTGCATTGTTGAATGGTATGTTCTCTCAGCAGAAGGTTTTCATTCAGAATGATTCCACTCTGTATACAGATCTGTATTTCTAACTGATCACATGATCATGACGCGTTCATCAGAGAGCAAACCCAGGTTCTGAATGAGAACTCCGAGTCCTGGCTCGTTTCCCGTCACTGCCAGAAGTTTGTAAAGCGCAGCGGGCGGGGCGGGGTATGCCTGCGGACTGAATACGGAGCAGCTGTTGGAGGCAATCTTCCTCTCAGCCGTCTCCTCTTCCACACCGGGGTCTTCTGAGACCAGTTCAGATAAAAAAGCCCTTCAATTAGTGGGAGAAATATTGATTGCAATGCTTTTCATGCAGCCATTGTTAAGCCGGACACGTAGAGCGGGACGAGCAGATACCGGCGCAGAGCAATTTCTATTCCTTGAAGATCAGCAGCAGCATCACAATTTCCTCATAAGACTTCAGTAATTGGTGTGCAGCTGTCGCTGAGCATTGGCCGCGGGCTCTGTGATCGGATGGAAACACAACCGCCGTGATGCAGGTATGATTTGAGGACGACTCGATAATCGGTTAACCTCGACTGAGGTCCGGAGCAGATCAATGCGTCTGAGGAACGAAGGAACTGAAGAGCGTTCCACTGGTTCACCACCGCTCATCCTGATGGACCAAACTGACCAATACATATGGTCACATGACCACTCAGAACCCAGGATCTGTTAATGACATGTATGTACACAACTGAAGTAGCCTGTTCCTGTTGGACTTTGGAGAACATGCTCGATCATCTGCTGCAGGATCAACCAGGTCCACCAAAATCCAAACCAAAGGTTCTGTGAGGTTCTGTACCTGAGACAGACAGGACCTCTTCGTCCTGGAGGTCCAGTCCTGTCCTGGTTGACTGAAGCTTCTCTCTCGTTCTCTCTACATGAAGCCCTTTTGTTCCTGACTTCAGTCTCAGACGTCCCACGGTTCCTGATCTGAGATCACAGTGAACCTGCTGTTCCTCTCAGGCTGTGTGCTCGACTCGACTCTTCTTTATGCAGCTCATTCTGAATGAAGCTTCTGTTCTGTTATGCTGCTTTAGAACCTTTATGTTCATAGTGTTGTACTGATTAATGTTGGATGACTGTTCTCCTCAATTCTCCTCAGAAGAGAATCACATTTCAGATGCTGACACCTGGACTGGTCTGTAGATGTGAGTGTAAAGGTCTGTCAGGTTTTGCCCTGATGAGGGCGCTCTGTGTTATGAAGTGGTTGCTGCAGGCTGAGGTGCGTGGCGTCGGGGTGGAGGTGAGGGAGGATCTTCTCTCCAGGCAGCGATCGTTCCGTCAGATCGGCTCCTCAGACGCTGGAGCTCCTCTCACGGTGAGAGACGTGCAGACTGTTATATGAACCTCATTACTCCCATCAGGAACCCTCACTGACCCCTGCGGCTCGCCCCTCTCTCACCAACAGCTCTGTTCTCCTCCTCCTCCTCCATCTCCTCTTCATCGCTCTCCATTTCCTCAGCCTCTCCTATTAAACGAGATGAATCGCCGGGATCTCCCGGACGGGTTCAGATCCTGACGGATTACCGAGCCGTTTACTCTCCTCCATCCTTTTGTCATTTTGTGCCCCTCGTCCTCTCCTCCTCCTCTCCTCCTCCACCTCTCCTCCCCTCGTCCTCTCGTCCATACAGATGTCCGTCGTGGTTTGTGTCGGCGGCCCGATGGCGCATGATAAACTCACTCTTCATTTCCTCAGCTCGCTCTGTATATTTACATCCTGCACCTGGGGGGTGGGGGGGGGAGCTAGATGTAATATCAGGTAGTGATGGTATCAGCCCTCATGATTATTTTGGTAAATGGAGAATCAGTTTCAGTGATGTCATGTGACCCCCCCCATCCCGTCCTAACGGGGTTAATGTAACGTAAGTGTGAGGTCAATCAAAACAAACATGATGTCATCAGATTGATCTGTATCAGAATTGGTGCTGATCATTAACATTAGTCTTTAATTAATCAATCAGTGATGGTGTTGTAATGAAACGCATGCTTGATATGGAGTGTGTGTGTGTGTGTGTGTGTGTGTGTGTGTGTTGGTGCCAGTCGGGTGAAAGCTGGTGAAGCTTTGGCGCATCGCTGACTTTGTATATAATGTGGCATGAAAGGCGTTCAGAGATATTTACTCTGAGCCGCGGCGCCCTCGCAGATATTTTCTTATTAGGCGAGGCGAGCGCAGCCGGAGTGCGTTAGCAAAGATTTGCGTCTGGAGTCAACAGATTCCAATTATAGATCTGCTCCGCCCGCTCACACTCCATTTTTTGCGCTGAATTAAACTCTGGAGTGCATGCTGCTCTTTTCACAGCGACCGCAGCCAGTAAACAAACAGAAGGCGTGGCGCTTTGTTTCACTTCCGTCAGGTTCTCCTCACACGGCATGCCGTGATCCTCCACCTGCATTTCTCCACCTCACCTGGAGTCACCTGATTCTGATTCTAAACACCAGCATTTAAAAAATGTAAAACGTTCAAACACTCAGTCTAAATGAGCACCTCCACCGACTGTTACATCAGTTTTATTGGGGGTGGGGTGGGGTGGAGGCTCGTTTGATCCATCAGTAAGCGCTGATGGAGACACATCCTCATACATTTGAGCACTGAGTGGAACTACAAATTTAAAACACATGAGGAACATGTGATGGGCGTGGCTCAACGTGATGCAACCTGATTAAAAATGTCAAACTAATTAATAATGGAGATTTCAGTGGCGTGAATTTAGAACAGAGAGCAGATCTGCACGGTTGGAATGTTCGAATGAGGAACAGGAGACGCTCCTCACACACTCCCTCGCTTCATCGCTGCTCCTGAAGAGTTCTGGGTAATAAGACACATAAGAGCCGGGCTTATCTTCCTTCCTTTCCTCTTACCTTTTTTTTCTTCGGGGTAATTTGCATTTTAATTTGACGCTTCAACCTGTGCTTAACTGAATTAAACTGAGAGAAACGTCGATACCATTCTGCCACCGCAGGAAGAGCACAAAAGCCCAAAGTATGCCTGACCATGTGCAAAAAAAAACACACCCTGTGTTGTCAGAGATAAGTCTGACCCCCCCCCCTACATTATTGTCAGCGTTTCGGCAGAAGGTGCAGATTAACCTTGGAAATCGACAGGAAGCTTGTTTTTGATTATCATAAAAGCATTTCTAACAACGCGGCGTGCACTTAAGGACATGTTTTGTGCGCTGGCGCACTGTTGCGTGGCTCGGCGTCTCTGACATTGGAAGTGGCCTTCCTCGGGCTGTTTATGTTGCTTTTATATTTTGCATTTGGGTCAATACCGGGTGAAGCGGCGAGTGAAATGGCTTGTGCTCACGCCGCGCTGTGATGCATGAAAAGCCTCACCGTCCGTCTGTGGAAGGAGATGAGTTCGCTCGCCGGACATTAGAGAAGAAAATTGGTCTCAGACTCAGAATAAGCATTTAGCATTGACTTTCTGTTCTGCTCCGCTTCACCGGACACGGCTTCGGTTCTGCGCCGGGGTTCCATGGAAACTAAAGACAAATGTTTGCGGAAAGCCTTTGATGTCTGTCAGCTCTGTCTCATTTGTTGAAGGTCACTGTTAATGGTACCACAGTTAGACCTGCTGTTGGGCCCCTGAATGAGACGGACCCTGAACACTGCATTGTTTAGGCTTTAACGTTGTCTGTATGAGTCCTGAGTCCTGAGCCCTGAGTCTGAGAGTCCAAACAAACCAATGCAATAACAAAGAAAAGTGGAACCGTTCTGTAGATGACCTTTACGCATTAATGTCTGATGTCTGAATCACGTGGTTCAGACGGGTGGAGGGTGGTGGATGTGAGAGAGGGGCTTACAGACCTGTCTGAATCCTGATTTGGTGTTGGGGTCGTGGAGATGAGCGAGCGTCTCCGCTGAGTGCTGACTCGGTTTAAACAAACCCGCAGGATTATTTTAGAACCAGGTCTGAATCTCTACACTTCAGATCATTATCAGACTTCTATCTTCACCGTGTTCATCTCACGCGTGGCTGAATCGCACTGCTGCTCCAAACGCCACCGGAGAGTCTCCGTTCAAAAGAAAAAAAGGAGATGCTGTGGAAACCCACTTGATTTCAGTTCCATTGATTCAATGGTAACCAAGGAGGAGGCAGAAACTCTTCTCAATCTAGAAGCTTTTGAATGTTGGGTCTTTATGAGGTCATTATGTGAATCATTGTTTTGTCTTAAGTGATTCCGAGAGCCGAGACATTCACTCGAGTGGATATTTGGAGTCCTGGAGCGCTCCAGGGTTTGGCTGGTATAAAGGAGAGATGATGAAAGCAGCAGCTGCACTTGAGTGGTCCTCACACTGGCTTTATTCTCCAGCGTGGGACTGTGAGTGGCTGTGGATGCAGCGTGAGGACTCGTCCATGTGAATAAAGCACATACACGGAAATGTAGGTCACTTTAGACCCTTCGGCTTGCGCTCCCATCTGCACTGCGTCCTAAACACATTAATGCATCCTGCATGTTTACTAACTGCATTAAAGGGAGATCTGAAAGGCGCTCAGGACCTTCAAACCCAAAACCACTCTGATCCTGCTGCAGAGCTTCTGAACCTTCAGTCTGTTTCCATCCTTTCTCTGAATCCAAAGCCTTTAACATGCTGATGATTCATCAATAAAAAGTCAAATCAATAACCATAATAATCATATTCATACTGCATGATCAACATCTGAGAGAATAAATAATTATAAATATAAGGCTTTAATAATTTGACCGTCAGGTTACCATCAGAATTAGTCAAGTCTGCATGTCCTCCCCGTACCTGAGTGAGTTCAGTCCCACAGATCATTAACACGCTGATGGGTTCTCAGAGGTTCTACACCCTCCCAGTGGCTGAAGCACTAAAAGCTTTCCATATGGACTGTTTAAATCTAATAACTAATGTAAAACATGAAGCTTTTAATAAACAATGTCACTGATGATGAATCAGAGGTGATCAGATATTGATCAGATATTCTGAGTGATTAGTGAGTGAGAGAACCTGCTGGTAATTGGTTCCATCCTGGTCTTTACTACAACACTGATGAACTGGAGCTCCTCCTGAGGGAGCTGATATTGACCCCACACCCACATCCTAAGAACCTGGATTTATCTGAATAAACAATTCCTTCTGGTCTCCAGGGGGCGTGGCCTCACAGAGGCGTTACCCAGGAGGCTTGTTCCATCACATCAGAATGCTGCAAACGAGCTCGTTTAACGGGGTTTAATGACTCAGAGCAGATTGCTGCAGAGGACGTAAAAAGGTTAGCCGTGCAACGATGATTTCAAATAAGACCCGCTGTTCATAAAGTTTACATAAAATACATTTCATTCTGCAATAAACTACACACAATAAAGACAGCATCCTCTCTTTCACACACACACACACAAATACATTAGAGTGTATTAAAATTCATTTATTTAATGGGGGGGGGAGATGGAGCAGTGTTCACCTGCTGCACTCCACGGTTCATGTCATGAAGAGAAAGTGAGCAGTGAATAAAGATGAGCAAGAGAGAGAGAGAGAGAGAGAGAGAGAGAGAGAGAGAGGAAGGTCAGCTGCTGGAATGCTGGAGGCGGTTCTAGTTGAGGTCCTCGCTTCTCATGCTGCTGCAGCTTTGGGTTGAATCCAAAATATAAACGAAGCCATTAATTAGACGGGGCATATGGTCATCTGAGTCTGAGAGGCGTTTCCACTTCAGCTCATCAGGAGACGCTGCAGGACTCGCTGACATTTACACTGAAATCAGCCTCGAACCCGCAGCTCCCGCTTCCTCTGAGAACACACTCACGGATCCTTCAGGTTCTTTCATTTAAAAAGTGACGTGATTAATCTGATCAGTCCGATCTCTGAAATCAGACATGTTCTGAGATGAGGACACTAATGAACCTCCTCTGTTATGTCATGCTCAGACTCTCGCCAAATGCTGTATTTTTCACTTAGTAGATATAAATATATATATAAATATATAAATGGTAGATATTGATTTTACCCCCCCCCCTTCCCCCGAGATGGAACCTTGTAGAACCTTTAACTTTGATCCTTCTCCAGAACCTGGACCGTGGACTCATCCATAATTCTTTTTGCAGGTTTATTTAGTCTCGTTTGAGTTTTGAGATCAGGACTTTTTTAAGGTTCTCTCACGTTCTTGGATTTATGGTGGTTAATATTTCATGACTCAGCAGCTGGGCTCCTGTACACTTCCTGGTTCTGTACCTTCAACCTCCACCCAGACTGCAACTGCTTCTGCTGGACGGGGCTTTCTATTCTGTGCTTTGGGACTGTCAGTGGAATGAGGAGATGATGATGATGATGATGATGAAGGACAGTATTATGGGGTTAAGATGAAGTGTAGTGTGCAACGGACACCATTTATTAACTCAGATGTAAACTCATGTTTATTTTATTTCCTGTCATCACCTCGTCATTCTGCTGCAGAGTCATTGAGTCCTGTAGGACTACAGTGTGTGTGTGTGTGTGTGTGTGTGTGTGAGTGTGTGTGTGTGTGTGTGTGTCAGTGTAACTTCTGTTCTAACAAGAACAGTTTTAAACACTGTGCGGAACCCTGAATAATTCTCGGTATTATAATGGATATATTTGTGATTGTTGCTATAGTTACGGTGGTTGTAATTGCTGTAGGTGTTTATTGGATTGTTCTTGTGGTTCTTGTGGTTCTTGTGTTGTTCTTGTGAGTGCTGTGTGGATTTTCTTGAATAATTTCCATGCTTAATGAATTCCGAGTTAAATGAGCTGAACCCTCGGGGTGCTGGAGCGCAGGGGTATAGCTGAGTTTTGTTCTTTTTAATCCTCCTGGTGTTTGATTGGCTGCTCCGCTCATCAGCTGCAGCGCTGATTAATAAACCACGTAACCAAATAAAGGAAATGATTAAAGTCTGACATTTCCACTGAGGAAAGGAAACCAATAAGTGCTTCTGTAAACCGTCATTAGCTGATATTCTAATGAGCTGCACCTCATGTGAAGAAACAAAGAAAAACCCGGAGCCCGTTTCAGTGAGGGCACCGCGTCGCTGAAGCAATATGACTCCTATCCCGGGACTTCTTTAATGGGGACCCCTGCTGAGATTTATGAGCTCCTGTTGCAGTTAGAAGCAACTTAAAGACGTCATTACAGTAACTGAGGTTTAAAAAACTCATTTATTTACAAATCAGGATGCTACTGCGCTCAGAGCCACGGCCCGGTTCCGTTCACAGAGCATAGAACCCTCTGCCATTGGGATGACCTCGCTACACTGATGTGAGGATGGGAGTTTGATTGACAGCTGACGTTGATGACTGGAGCTGGCACTTCCACATCCTCTCCATACAGATGGTGTTCACATCAAACTCCACAGCCTTTAACTTGTTAATCATGTAGAACGTCTGAAGCGTGAAATGAGAACCCTCTAATCGGCGCCGGCCTTCGCTGGGTTCATCTCACAGAAAACTCCATCCTGCTGCATTAATCTGAGTCCTACTGTTCTGTACTTAACTACATCAGCCCTGAGGGCGGGGCCTGAGGGCGGGGCTGGAGTGCCACATCAGCGCCACATCAGAATCTACATCCATCTAAAAGATGGAGAACATGGGGAAGAATAAACAGCGCAGTGCTAAAACCAGCAGCAGAAGGAGGTCCTGCAGGAGAGGAGAACCCACCTCTTCTCAGGCGTTGTGCATGGCAGCTGCTGCTGGTTAGACTGAATGTGGGTTCTGTGTAGCGTTACACAGAACAGCAGAACCGAGCACATCACCAACACATCACGTTCCCCTGAGAGAACAGCAGGCTGGACTGGCACTCCTCTGGGAATCAGGTACCTCTGAAAGGCCCCGGAGGAATATGCCAGCTCCTTCAGAAACCCAGACAGAGGAGCTGGTGCTGAGCAGATGGTGCTCGTTCCTGGATTTCATGAAATAAGTGGAACGAAGGAAAGTTCTGTACGTTCTGTGATGAGGAGGAGGCAGTTTGTTAAGTTCAGGATCATCTTAACGTTCCATCGAGATACAGATCTCCAGATCATGTCCTTACAGAGTGTGTTGTATCGGTCTGGACCCTGTTCTCCAACTCCTATAATCATAAAGAAACAGGAGAAGCGTGTTCCTGTGCTCCTTCTCAGAGTTTAACCAACTCAACCATTACCGTCACTCAACCATGTGAGTTCTGATCGTCCTGGATGGGTTCTGGTTCTGCGCTCAGAGCGTGTGTGAGTCATGTATAGAGCTTTGATTGTCCCTCTGTAAACGTTTTTCATGTTCTGAACGCCCGTGTGGGCAGGTTCTGTATCATTCTCACACCTTTGTGCTGTAGTTAACCACCCACTCTGATCAGATGGTGCCACTCTCAACGTTCCGCATGCGTCGTCTTCATCCCGTTAACCAGTCTTTAATAAAAGAACCGCGGCCGGGTTCTGTCAGCATCAAACTTCTCAGTGATTAAATGGGAGCGGGTCAGGGCATCGCGTTCCTCGTGTGGTGGGGGGGAGTGCAGGACACGTCTAAATATAAAAACTGCATTTTCTGACGGTCCACCGAGCAAAGTAGAGCTCATTAAAGACGGAAAACAACAAGAGCTCCGGCGGCTTCTGGAAATGCGGCGTGAGGGAGAGGAGATTGAAAAACGACTCCAGATAATAGACCTTCACAGCTGTGCTCGTATTAGCGGCTACGCCAACTAATGGTGGCCATAATGGCGCCGCCTGAAGCTCGTGCTCTGACCAAACGCAGCCGTGTGGACATCACACCACGTCGCTCGCGCTCCCATCAGCCCTACTGCCCGCCAGGAAACCTGAGATCCCGTCGTCTTTAAGAAGACCTTATTACCCAGGGTGTACTGCTGCTCAGCGTTTCTTAAACTAACCTGCAGTCTCATGTTCCTTTAACCTGCCGGTGAAACCCAATCGTAGAACCAGTTCTGATTCAAATCAGGTCAGGAGTCCAGAGCTCACTGACCCGATGACACGTTGGAGGGTGGGGGGTGTGTGACATCACCGTGGTGTGGTGGTCTTCAGAGCGTTGGTGACTCCTTCGTTTCACCCGTCGATTATCCTGATCTTCTGACAAGCCGTTTGGGTTCACGGCAGACGTGCCAACTAATTAACTCATGAATTAGAGTCTGTGCAAGCTTGCAGCGCTGTTTGTACGTTCTGGGCCAGCTGGCGTGACGCCGAACAAAATTCGGGGAGCGTTCATGCATATTTATGATGAACGTGCTGCACTTTTCACTGAGAACCAATGAGATGCTGCAGCCAGAGAGCAGAACACAGCAGAACAGAGCAGAACCTCTGCTGCTGGCTGATGAAGGATGGATGAAGTTTATGCTCTGTAGAGGAACGGACTGCGGGTCCAGCTTTCATACATGTATTAACTGTTCACTGAGCAAAATGGCCGTCTGATGGAGCTCAGTGTAGGAAAGTTTACCTTATTATTTAAAGTAGAACATGATCACAAAGCAGCTTTACAGAGTTATAAACCTTTAAACACCCAAAGAGCAAGACCAAGAGACAGCGGCAAGACAAAACTCCCTGTTATGTTGTTATTTTAAGGAAGAAACCTTGTGAGGACCGAGGCTCAGTGGGCGACTCATCCTCCTCCAGCATCAACAGTGCAGGACAGCCATGTACAGATTGTGTGCAGATCATGTGACCCGAATTTAACAATTAAAACTCTATAAGTCCATTGAGGGTGTCCTGCAGAACCGCCGGTCCAATAGAAATCCAGGTTCCATCCAGAACCATCATGATCCAGAATCATACATCAGACCAGTACAGAGCAACGGGGGGGGCGGTCGGGTGGAGGACGGGGTCATCGTGAGTGTAGCCCGTCCTCTCTGTGAGTAATGGGTTGTGATGCAGGTTCTCTGGAGAATGCATCCAGCTGTGAGTTCTCATGAGGGCGAGTGAGATGTTCCCCTCAGCAAAACCGTGGTGGTTGTGAGGATGAAGCCTCAGGATGAGGAATTAAAGGCAGAATGTGTTTTAACGCTCGGCTGTGAAACCACCCCCTCATGTCTCGGAGCACATGGTCTCTTCTCGTCCTCTTGTCTCCGACACTCTCTCCTTCTCTCTGCAGCATCAAACGGTTCCGCCGTGTCTCTCCCTCCAGCACGTTCTCCACCTCCCGAATGCAAACAGCCTCTTTTCTCCACGCCATCCGCTCATCCACCTCGAGGCTGGAATTTAAACGGGAAATGATAAAACAACAGGGCTCATTCTGACCCACGGTGCGAGTCCCGGGTCACATGACTGCAACCTCATTCATATTCATGACATGCAGGGGCCGTCTGATTTTACACCTGTAGCATGTACTGCTCTGAAAGACTCCCCTCAATGTCCAGAGCAGCCTTCCCCACTGTGGCCCAAAATCGAGGAAACATGTGACACTGTATTGCCCCTTTATCCTGATGAACCCGTCTAAGAGGGCATGATGTATTAATGTTCAGATCAGACTGCTGATCCGATGCAGAGGTCATGTGATCATGCACACAGCCGAGCGACAGCCTCATCTCGTTTCCGTCGCCGCCGTGATCTTCTCTGAGATTTTAAAACACATCCAAACCGAGAGGCTGAAATGAAAACAGAGCAGGGCTCAGTGTGAGCGGGACGATCAATCAGCCGGCGCGTGGTGCAACAGCTGACGCTGGAGTTGATTAAAAGCTCCGAGCTAATGGCTGGCTGCGCTCGCTTCGATTCCACCAGCCATGAATCTCACGCCGCTGCCGCCAAGAACAATAGCGAGCGCCGTGTCGAGGAGAAGCAGCACTGGCAGCTCTATTACACCACCACATCCGAAAAGAGCTCCGACACCACGCCGTCCGGCCGTCCTCCAACCAGATCAACGCTGAGAGTTCTAAAACTTCAGTGAGAGCAGCAGAGGATTAGGGTGGATGATCAAACGCACCACCAAGAAAATAATCAGATCAGCAACGGTGCTGGGTTTCCCACTGTGAGGCCGGAGGGCCACTGGGGACCTGTTGCTGTCTCTCATTAAAGCTCATGAGAGGTTGAGAACCGTAGAACCCGGAGTGGAGCTACACAGAGGTTCTGATGTTCCTCCTGAAACACGCTGGTGCTCCTGATTGAACTCCTTCATTAGTGTGAGGTTGCTGAGGTTGCTATGGTTCAGCTTTAATTCCAATAAACCCTTTCACATCTTTTTTCAGCTGTGTCTTTACTCAGTGTATCAGTCTGTCTTGTGGTATCATGGTTTCCATGGTAACGGGAGCTGCTCTGTTCATGGTGTTTGGTGCGTTTGGGGCCCGTGGTTCTGTGTGGTTTTGGTTCTGTTGGTGTGAGGGTGACAGTGATGGAGGACGGGGCTCGTTCGTATCGACGTGCTGTTCGCGGGCTGCTTATAAATGTTACTGAGGTCAGACCACCGGCATAAGGACCGCTGGCTATCACACGCTGCCTACGTCATCAAACTGACCTCTCAGGACGTGGAAATGACCTCGTCTGTCCTCAGGAAGCTCTGTTTTGATTTGTTTAATGGTGATCTGTATGGATGCTGAATTTTAAAGTGGCCATGTTCAGCGCAGACGGAATCTCACCTCCAGCTCCCTGTCCAATTATACCCGCTGTCTCACAGAAAGAGTGCTGAATATGCAGATGGCAGATGCCAGTCTGAATTTGCTGAGTAGGTGGAGAGACGGAGACTCGGCGGCTCCTGGAGATTAGAACATCAGAACCGGATCCTGCAGAAAAAAGATTCGTTCATTAATCATCATAAAGACAGAAGTGTTGGAGCAGCTACTCCACTCTCGGAGGTCCTGCGCTGCTCCACGGGTTCCTAAAATAAATCCTAACGTGTAGGTGAACCGTGTGCTGCAGGTAAGGTTCAAAGAAGCCATGTAGTTCCTCATTCCACCTTAAATACGTTAAACAAATACAATCAAATGGCTTCAATTAGAAACATGTGGAAACGTAAAGGTTCGTTATTCAGCTGAGTGACATTATTAATGATGATGATGATAATTCGAGGTTTAGTGTTTTCTGTAGAGCCTGACCCGGGGTCCGTCTCTCCTCTCTTCTTTGTTCCGCATTCTACGCGTGGTTCCTTCTCATAGTTCTATATGAGCTGTGTTTACACTGTATACACACTGAGCTGAGGAAATGCAGTAATTGCCTCTGTCACCTCGAATTAAATCAGACGGATGATAAATTCAGAGGCTTTTCCTCTTCAGAGGTTTTATAAATCTAAACGACGCTCCGTCAGATCTCTGCAGAAACTCATTCTCTCCACCGTGTGTCAGTCTGCATTTAAAAGATCTGCACTGAGCAGACGTACAATAAACACTTTAGGGAGTTAAAGATCTGAAGGGCTTTTTATGGCCCCGCATTTCGGTTCAGGACCACTTCAGATTTAAAACTAACCCCCCCTACCCCCTGTGTGGAATTGATGATTCGGTTTAAAAGCTTATGATGTGGGGTGTGATGGAGGTGTGGTTTGTGGTTCTAAAGGTTTGATGTAAACGACTCTGATGGTCATGAGAACGTCAGACTGTACCTCCTCGCGGTGGAACGTCAGGAGTCTCTGCCGCGGTTCTGGAGCCGTGATTTGGCTTCAGCTTTCAAACCATGATAAACGTTCCTCTAACGCTCGCCTCACCTTCAGGGAACGGCAAAGTGGCGTTTGTTCTTTAAACATCTTTATTTGCAAACGGTGATTTATTCATGGGCTTGTTCATTCACGCCAGGGCTGGTTACGCAGACGGCGGCGCCGCGACGGCGCGCTGCTGATTGAAACGGACAGCGCCGCGGTACGGAGCGGGCCTCGGCCTCATCACCATTCAGACACGCCGCAGAGAAGAGCGTCAGAACATGATGAAAATGTAAATAATGTTCCTGAGATATTAGAACAATCCTTATTGTTCAGTTTGAGTGCAGAGGGTGCGGGGGGTGGGGGGGTAGTCCTGCGGATCAGTAACCATCCCCTGTTCAATAAAAACAAAGATTAACTCTCTGAATCACAAACTGAATGATTTCATTAGAAGAAACCCGGACAACTCGCAGATCCTCCACACGCTCAGGAAACGTTCAGGAAACGTTCAGGGAACGCGGCTCCATGCAGGGCTGCGTGTGGAGGAACCGCAGAACCCCGAGCTCATCCACCCGGAACATCATGACCTTCAAAAGCAGATATGTGATGAGTGAATGTGAGAATGTGGGCAGAGCGAGAGATCTGAATGAATGAGCATGTTCTCCCTTCGTCATGGCGACGCCGTCTTGATCCGGTTCCCTTGTTCCGCAGGTGTTGTTGAGGTGGATGGGTCTCTGAGGCCGGAGGCTGCGGGAGGCTGCGGGAGGCTGCAGAGTTCTGCAGACTTTAATAAGCTTCTGTTTACGGTGATATCTCCTCCGCATTATGTATTCCAGAGCTAATGTGCTTCTGCGAGACGAGCGAGCGCGCAGCTTAGCATAACACCACCAATCCAATTGTGGTGACTGGCACAGCATGCTGAGTTCATTAGCGCCACCGGATTATTCTGCCTGACCATTAAGTCCAGAGCAACGGCGCTTTGTTTAGACGACACACCGATTTCTGTCTCTGAAAATCAAATTGAAGGTGCAGAGAATATAATTTCCAATTTGCTAAGCGAGGTATTAAGCAGCATGGGCCGCGGTAACGAGCAGCGGGAGGTGCCTGCACGGCCGTGTTTATACCCTTCTCACTGTAATACAGCTGGGTGGTGGTGGTGCTGTACTTACCGTCTGCTGCAGTCTGCGGTGGAGGAACTGTTCTGTGATCAGTCTGTAATGAAGGGCATTATGTTAGATTTAAACTTTTAATAATTAAACATCAGATTATCATTAACATCACGTTTACAGAACCGGATTCACAACTTAAATCAGAACCTTTATTCTGTAAACACAGAACGGAGGCTTTAGAACCTTACTCCACCTGCCATGTTTGGATTATCAGACTGTAGAGGGGAAGCTGATAATCCGTCCTCCTGTCAGTCCTGACGCCGGGTTCCCCGAGTCTGCGCAGCCGTGGCCTTAAACCCAGCGCCGGGAGGCCGCGAGGCGGTGGTGTAATGAAGCCAATCCTGTTGGTGCTGATGTAATTGATTTTTAAAAGGTGTGAGGAGCAGCGTGGTGGAGGTGCCGGGCAGTGCTAAGTCTTCAGAGACAGTTTCATTAGAGGAGGAAATTTGCCGCGCTCCTGAATCCGCTTGATTTAATTATGAGGAGACACGAGGAACCCAACTGCTCCGATCAGGACACTCACCCACGGAAAAAATACCGGGGGGCGTGTCCCGGGTGCCCAGATCCAGATGGCATCCCATAATTAAAGATCCCGAGCCTCAGTCCAACACAACGCATCCCGTTAAATAGCAACCTACAGGAGGGGTTGGCTTTGTTATCATGGTTTAACCTGAGAACTGGTTCTGTATCAACATCATCGTTCCTATATTGCCCCCCCCCCCATTCACTCTGAATTGGATGGAACCGACTTTATTCACAAAGGTAATTCTGATGATGTAATAACTCATCAACCAACTGAAACCGTCCAGCAGCGCTGCTGAAACGACGTTCTTTAAAGAACAGGTTCTCAGGCTGAACCTCTGAACGGGGTGTGTTTGGAAAGTCTTTGGATGAAGGTCAAGTGATGAAGAGTTCCCCCCCCCCCCACACACACACATATAAAACATAGAGACAGACTGTTCTGCGGTACAGGACTCAGTGCAGATCCTCAGATCTTGATAACGCCAGTTGCGTTTGATCATTAGCAGCGAGTTGGAGTTAAGCTCCTCCTGCGGGATCCTGCAGTAATCCGATCGTCGGGGGGCGAGCAGCTACGCCGCAGACCGCGAGAGCTTCTCCTGATGGCTGGCGGTCTGCAGTGATAACTTGATTACCCAGAGTTCCTCTCAGACTGAAGAGCACTCTCGGGTTGCTCTGTGTGCTTGAGATAGAAGAGGACATCTGTGTCGGTCCCTCGGGGCCGAGGGGAAGTGTGTCGGGCGGTGCGGCAGATAACACCTCAGCTCAGCCACCGTCACGCTCCTGCCAAACCGGGTTTGTGTCGAGAAAGCAGATCGCATGAGAAGGATTGTGATGCCTCTTTTGATGCGGCATGTCGATGGTTCAATCCTCAGACCGCTCCACCGCTCTGACGCCCCGACGCTCCGACGCCATCCATGGCACGGGATCTCTGAGTCTCCACCCACCGCTGTGCCATCACTTCATACATTTACTTTTTTCAGAATACACAGACTATTCCTTCTATTTGGACGTTTGATGCTCGTGGGTTCAGTAAACGGAGGTCATCACGTCAACACTGGGTGCTTCTGAAATCAGAACCTCGACTCAGAACCAGAATGATGCACCACATGTCCACAACCAAGAACAGTGGTATAGAGTTAAGAAACCTGAGAGAGACGGAGAGACACAATGCTAATTTAATATCTATAAACCATCACACACACACACACACACACACACACACCTGAACATGTTTACTGATCAGCTCATATCTGCGCTGTTCTCCGGGTTCTATATATAAATAGTTATTGGATCTTGCTTCTGTCTCTGTTATTGATATCATTTCTGGTTCCTATACAGAATTCAGCTCATATTATCATCCTGTGAGTCTGTGTATCTTTACACATGATGTTCAGGTTGCACACTCACATTTTTTAATAAATGTGTTTTTCTGCAATAATAATCTAATTATGACAAACAAAAAAAATGTATAATAATAATAATAATATAATTGTGTGTGTATGTGTGTGTGTGAGGGAGCTCTCACCCTTGCTTCAGCTTAAAGGTGTTCTTTGTGTACAGGAACACAGTGAAGCTAAAACAATGTAGGTTCTTCACCAAAGTGTTGCTGTAAGGCACCATCATACGTCAGCAGAGGGGGAATGTTTAATAAAGAAAGCTGTCCAGATGTAAGCCGTTTGCTGTGATCCTGTGGGAGTGGTTTGGAGTTTTAGATAAACTGATATAAGGAACAGAAGCCATTAAGAAACAGATTAAAATCATACATCAGACCCAGAACTTTATTACTCTACAACTGTGCTTGATCTTTGAACTGCACTCCAGATGGACGGCTGATGGAGATCACCTTTCTCTGCAGAGTTAGAGAAGACAGTTTCATTTCTGTAAAAACTCTACAGATGTATCTAGAAGTTAGAAGTTAAACTCCACTTTAAATCCCCATCTGAAGAGAAAGGTCTCTTTAGGAGCAGATGTGATGACGTGATGATGACGTGATGAAGATGAGTGAAACCGCTTTGAGCTTGATGGACGGGACGTTCTAACACTTGGACATTAATGCTGGGTTTTAGGAGACTGTGATCCATGTTCCACTCTGTTCTAGGCTTCTGGGCTTTGGGCTGTGTGCAGAATCCTGTTTTACAGAACCACACAGGAATCCAGATGAGCTGATGTTCCACATTCTGTGAATGATTCAGTACGTTCCACATGTTCCTTCTGATTTTTAGAGAACAGTTTCATTCTTTAAAACAATGCTTCAGTTAAATGCAGTTGACCTCCATCAGTGAGTTAACCCGACGGATCAGTTCCATTGTTCAAGTTCACTGTGTTCATTCAATGAAATTGTTCAGAACCATGGACAGCACTCTCTGAACCCAAACCAAGGCATGAGAAACAGCACAACCAACAGAACCAAGAACCATTCAGGAACCAAACACAGACCTGAATCCTATGTTCATTATGACCTTTTGTTTGAGATGAAGCTCTGTTGGGTTCCTCGGTGTGTTTGTTGTGAGTGTATTCATCAGAAGCTTTCTGAACATCGTGTGTGTTCTCTGTTTAATATTATAATCTGATGGGTTTTTAACGATCCACTGAGAAAACACACATCCATATGCAGCATGAGAGCAGGGCATCCATACTGATCAATAACACCAGCCTCTTATTACTGCAGCTTTACTGAGAGAGAGGGGGGAGGAGAGAGACAGAGAGAGAGAGAGAGCGCTGATAGGAGCAGGCTCGGATTAAACCCCGGGTTCGAATTGCCTGGCCGCACGCGTTCTGCGCTGTGATGAGGGAACGTCTTGGTTCCTGCTGCTCTGTCGGGTTCTGGTTCTCGGAACCTTCTGCCGGGTGTCTGGTTCTTTCTCTTTGCGTTCTCTCGAGCGGCCGCCGCACGCAGACGCGCTGATCCGTTCTCTCGGTCTCTGTCCTTGGTGCCGGTTGCGGTTCGGTTCGGTCGGGGCGGCGGTGCCGGTGGTGCTGGTGCGATGCTGCGGGCTGAGTGAAGCGGCTGCGCCTCTCCGTTCGACAGCGCGCCGCGGCGGGTGGCTGTGACCGGGCTCGGACTCTTCCTCCTCGGACCTTGCTCCTGACAGAAGCTCTGCGATGCAGCGGCTCGGTGCGCCCCTGCCCCTACCCCTGCTCCTGCCCCTGCTCTGCTGGATGATGGGCAGAACTCGCGCTGGATTTCCGAACCAGATTAACATAGGTGAGTCCGGCTGAAACTGCGGCTGCGGCGTCTGCAGCTGCTTTCAGGCTTCTGAAGCAGAGCGCATTCATCCAGACTGAATTAGAGATGTTTAAGACTGCGAAACTGCATGCTTCAGCTCCATCAGAGCGGCTTTAATATGCTGCCCGAGCAGCAGTCCACCTCCAGCATCAGTGTTCATCAGGATGCTTCATAAAACCATGCTGCATGAAACAGGCTTCTGCTGCATCCACCAGCACAGCAGCATCACAGCAGTACAGCAGCAGCACAGCAGATGGGCACAGGAAACCTCTAATCCTCAAAATCAAAACCTTATAAGAAATACATATAGAACAAACCACCATCATCTGCATTAAACCCCAACAGCTCCTCACAAATCTGTCTGAATGAAACCATCGTGGTGAGAAGTCACTCTGTAGATGGTTTAAGAACAAAAGCCTTTAGTGTTTAATGAACATTTTGTTAAAAGGAGTGAATGTCTTATTTATGGGGATGCTGCGGCGGGGCTGAGACGGTGGGCGCTGCTCTCTGTACGGCGGTGTGCTGTGAAATCAAATTTAAAACCTGAAAATCAACAAAACTGAAGCAAACTGAGCTTAGTGCAGCAGCCCCCTAATTAACACCTACATCCTGAAGCTCCGTCCTCCCACACCGCGATTTAACAGAATCAGACCTGCTCTGTGCAAAAGTCCAGACATTTCTGAAGCTGCACTGATTTATGGTTAATATGGTTGAAGAGACACCTGCACGAAACAATCAGCATCAGCATTTAGAGTCCTTTGGTTATTAATGGAACAATAAATGAATGACATAAAGAAGGTGAAGCTGTTCAGATGAGTCTAAAAAGATTCTCCTGCACTTTAGATCCATCCTGGTGATACATGAGCAAAAATTTGTGGACTGCTGCCGTTATACGAAGTGTGTTACATTTTTTTTTATGAGCCTAGTTTTCGGATGGGGCGTTTCACAAGTGGGTCAGGTACCGAGTGGATGAGAGGTCCTTCCAGTCCGATGTGAAAGGGCTGTGTGTTTCACATCGAGTTTAATAAATCAGGTCGTTATGTTAGGCTAGAGTTAAAGAAGCCCCGCCCACAACCTTATTTAGCTTTTTTTTAGGTCGGCAGTATTTCTTTTCCATGACAATATTTGTTTCTTCATTACAGAGCTTTATCATCATCATCATCATCATCATCATGTGTTCAAACCAGCACTCCAGTGTACAATCAGATTCTGATGTTATTAATATTTAAGTTTAATTTCAGTTAAATGTAATGAATGGAACTGTTCTGCTGTTTAATCTGAATATTGATGATCCGGAACCTGTTCTCTTTGAAGGCGGGCTCTTCATGCGCTCCACGGTGCAGGAACACAGCGCCTTTCGATTCGCCGTGCAGCTTTACAACACCAACCAGAACATGAGCGAGAAACCCTTCCACCTGAACTACAACGTCGATAACCTGGAGTCCTCCAACAGCTTCTCCGTCACCCACGCCTGTAAGTGTTCCGGCACAGCACGAATCTGAGTGGAACCCTGCAGAACCCGGGGGGGGGGGGGGGGGGGGGGGGGGGGGGGGGGGGGGGGGGGGGGGGGGGGGGGGGGGGGGGGGGGGGGGGGGGGGGGGGGGGGGGGGGGGGGGGGGGGCCCAACACCACTTACACACCCAACACCACTCACACCCAACAATGCTTACACACCCAATACCACTCACACACCCAACACTGCTCGCACACCCAACACCGCTCACACACCCAACACCACTCACACACCCAACACTGCTCGCACACCCAACACCGCTCACACACCCAACACCACTCACACCCAACAATGCTTACACACCCAACACCGCTCACACACCCAACACTGCTCGCACACCCAACACCGCTCACACACCCAACACCACTCACACCCAACACCACTTACACACCCAACACCACTCACACCCAACAATGCTTACACACCTAATACCGCTCACACACCCAACACTGCTCGCACACCCAACACCGCTCACACACCCAACACCACTCACACACCCAACACGGCTTGCACAACCAACAACGCTCACACACCCAACACCACTCACACCCAACACCACTCACACGCACACCCAACGCGACTCAGACACGGAGATAAACTGCGGTGCAGGATGGTTGTGCGCAGACGCACTGCAACGCAGAATTGTATAAGACGGTGCAGAAACAGATCGGTGGTGTAAGTGCGGGTTCGGGGGAAGCTGTGGTGCAGACGTCTGATCAGCGGGGTGTGTTGTGAGCATGAGGACTCGGAGCCGCTGTACTGTGTAATCTCATAAGCCTTGTATAAACAATCCAATATCTGGTTATTAGATGAGTAATGCACAGCGTCGTCTCCTCAACTCAGTCCTCTCACTTCACTCTGTATTGCAGCGTTATGTAAAAGGTGCTGATATTTCATCCTTCATTATTCTGCTCAGCACTGTGCGGTGCGGTGCGGTGCGCTGAAGGAATGCTCCACGCCATTCAGCCAGCCGCAGCTTTACAGATGTGGACTTTTTCTCTTTGATCTCATTTCTAACAGTTAAAATGTTGCTCCTGTGCTGGATGAATCTGTAGAGCTCCGTGGGCAGAGCGTTGGTATTTCTGACTCGAAAAAAATCTCTTTGAATTGAAAACAAGTTCCCTTGGCAACGCAGAATAACTGAATCTCTGGTGAGGTTTCTGATACTCACTGAAAAGATTGCCTGTCTGATTATGCAACCGAGTTCTCAAGGTCTGTGAGCTGCAGGAAGATCAAATGAAATGTCTTCAGTAATCAGACGTCTCACTTACAGAGATTTACATTCAGGACAATCATTTAATACTGACGACTTCTCCATCCATTCACTAACATCACCTCCACCTGCGGATGAATGGATGGATGTGATGAGGAATACTAACAGTATGTGTACGGACAGATGGACATCTTGGTGGATGTGGGTCTGAAGGACAGAAGATGGTTTGGTGGATGTTGGTTTGGTGCACATTACTTTGGTGGGTGTTGGTTTGATGGACGTTGGGTTGGTGGATGTTGGTTTGGTGGATGTTGGTTTGCTGACATTGGTTTAATGGACGTTGGTTTGGTGGATGTTGGTTTGGTGGGTGTTGGTTTGGTGGATGTTGGTTTGGTGACATTGGTTTGATGGAAGTTGGTTTGGTGGATGTTGGTTTGGTGGGTGTTGGTTTGATGGATGTTGGTTTGGTGCACATTAGTTTGGTGGATGTTGGTTTGGTGGATGTTGGTTTGGTGGATGTTGGTTTGGTGGATGTTGGTTTGGTGCACATTAGTTTGGTGGATGTTGGTTTGGTGGATGTTGGTTTGGTGACATTGGTCTGGTGACATTGGTTTGGTGGATGTTGATTTGGTGACATTGGTCTGGTGACATTGGTTTGGTGGATGTTGGTTTGGTGACATTGGTCTGGTGACATTGGTTTGGTGGATGTTGGTTTGGTGAAATTGGTCTGGTGACATTGGTTTGGTGGATGTTGGTTTGGTGGATGTTGGTTTGGTGAAGAAGTCAGATAATGACACTTCATTTTAATAATGAACCAAACGTCTGGTCCGATGTGCGCGTGGAGTCTGAGTTTTCAGCGTACTAAACACCCTGACACTTTAAAAAGCACCTGATTAAAGGGTTAAAAGGTTCTAATTAATTCTGTTCTTATGACGAGGCAGCCGCAGCCCCTCAGGAGCACTCGTCCCATTTTCTCGCCCCTCTTACCGCGGCACGTTCCTTCATATTTGTAAGCGGAGGTTTCGGGGACGCTGTGTCTCTTTGATGACGAGTAAATCCTCCGTTTTTTGGATCTGCATTGTACCATGACGGTGCTGATGGTTGTCACAGCCGTTCCTGGGTTCCTTTGAAATGCATATCAACAGATGTCTCGCTGTCAGAACGTCGCCTCCTGCGTTCCACTTAATTATTTAAGCGAAACGTTGTGGTGGCGTCCCACTCCCACTGAAAGACTCAGAGCTGCAGTGGTGTACCCGAGCGGCTGGCTCTTCCACAGGAGGCGCTGTTGTTACCAGGACAGGACTCAGAAGTTGAAGTGATGTGAGTTGAAGTTGGCAGGGAGCTCTGTGAGCGAGCAGAACCTCCTCTGATCCAGATCTCCAGCCATGATCCAGCTGATCATGTGATTCCATGCTCCAGCTTTAGTTCCTAGTTCCTTTAAGGGGGTAAATCAAATGAAAGCTTTTAGTTCCTGGAACTGGAACCGTCATGGTTCCTGTTTGTATTACCATTCAGCAGTGATGAATGCACTGCTGTAGGTTATGGAGCTGATGAGAATGGCTCTGGTTCCTCATGCTCATTCCATTCTGGTGCAGCAGAACCAGGGTCTTCGGGTAAAGTGTTCTGAAGGAGAACAGAGTGTCATGGCCTCATACATTCTGCTGTAGGCGCGTCCCACATCTCTTTGTGTCCTGGTTTACAGCAGCACTGAATCATGTGACCTAACTGGAGTAATGGAGGCTGTGGAACATCTGTACTGTACCAGACTGATGGAACCTAAGAGAACGTTATTATTAAGGAACACATGTGAACATAATGATTCAGCAGTAATTTCGGTGGTCACAGATGACACTGTAAGGTGCGAGTGTGTATCACGTTGTTCCACGTTGCTCTGCATGTGCCCCCCCCCGACCCCGTACTGTTCTGTTGACCAGAGCCCTTTTTCGTGCATCAGATGCGACGCTGAATCGAAGGCCCCACCCGCGGTCATGCCACCAACGCAATGTGACAGGACGAGTCAGACGTGCCTAATGTGGCCGTCAGGTCGGCTGCGCAGATGAAAGCGGCTCTGACTGCGCTTTTTTAAAAACATTGACCCAGCAGTCTGACGGGACGCGGAAACATCAGACCTGCCTGGCGCTCGCTGTGCGGTGCCCCCGGGATAGGCACGACTCAGAAGAGATCGGAGAACGTTTGCCACCGACGCAGAGCAGATGAGACCCCACAGCCCCCCCACAGCCCACGTAAAACATCCCCCTGCTGCTGCAGCCTTGCTTCACTCTAACACGCTATGAGAACGTAGGTCCGGTTCTAGTTCCATTAGTGTGAGATCTTGAACCTGGTGGATCCTGAGAGAACATAGATGGAACCTCTCATCATCCTTTAGCTCTGAGCTGTTCCACACATTAATACAGATCCCTCTGCTCTGTCCTCTGAGTGATCTGTTCTTCATTGTTCTCTAATGGTGTCCTGCAGAGAGAACCCTGTGTGTAGATCTTTACGCTGTGGTTCCGTCAGCATCAGAGGGTGGGTTCAGAGAGGACCTCGTTTAGGGGGCTGTGGGGGGGGGGGTGTTTTGAGGATGTAAAATGTAATTCCACTTTAGTAAATCAGTCTTTCGATGTTGAGTTTCCATGCTGCACCATTCCTGAGTGTGGCGCTGGAGCTGTGGTGCTGCTAATCTAAGGACAGTCATGTGATTGGTGGATGGTGTTGGTCTGATCTCGTCTTGGTGGTTGGATTTGCAGGGCAGCTCTCTGAATGCAGCTCTTTATCAGATGAGGACATGAACTCTGCTTCCTCCACCCTCTGCTGGTGAAGCTGCTGAACCTAAAGGAACCAATCAGAAAGGGACAGGAGCACGTGCATGCTGAGACGGGACACACGCCATTAATTTAATGACAGGATGAGGGACGGGCGAGTTGCTGCAGACGGAGCTCCAGATTAAAGACCACAGGTTCCCGTTTTACACGGAGACACGACTCATAAACAGTGTGGAGACAAACGTCCAACACAAAGCGCTGCCGCGTTCCCTGCAGAACCTTCAAACAGAGCAGCAGGGACGCGCCGGCGTCTTTAATTCCGCCGCGGTTATCGCAAAAGAAAGTAAAGTAGACACGACGCATTCCCCGCGTTCCCCGGCGTCTTCTCATGTCGACTCGGCCACTTTGAACTGCGCTATTAAACGTACCTGCGACTTCAGGCCTCAGAACACATAATGGACCAAACAGAAGTAATTAGAGCTTTTTTTAACTTCTTTATTTCACACCCACTTCAAAGCAACACGAGTCCTTTGGTCTCGCAGAGAGAACGTTCCCAATTCTGAAGCTTCGCCTCGAGGATCAGCGTTAATCTGTTGTTTTGCTTTCGGCCACTAATTTAATTAATCGAGCCGCTTAAAGGAAGCGGCGCGTTCAGCGAGGAACCTGACTATCAGCTCCACAAACTGTCCTCATCTGCAGCTCCCAAAACCATGCGTGGAGGAACCAGAGCACGTCCAAACGAGCAGACGGACACCGAGAACCATCACAGACTGAGAAGCAGAATATATTTTAGATTTAACATTAATGAGGACGAGGGCGGGGCTTTAGGAACTCAACTCAGTCATACAGACGTCCATGTCTCGGTTCCGTGTCTTGTGGTCTCTGGTTCTTTGTTCTTTGGTGCGAGGTTGTTGCTGATCTCATGGTTCCGTGGCTCTTCACGGTGTCTGCAGAATCAGACGCGGCAGTAGAACCGGTGTGGATCTTTGTTCTGTTGCTTAGACTGTGATACTGAGTCCTATCCCGGCTGCTGACTCATCTCTGTGGCAGCGTGATGATGGAATACATTTCAGGATAACCTTGGGTTCCTCATTGAAGAAGGAAGAGAATGGAATCCAGAGAATGGAATCAGAATGGAACCCGGCTCCGTGATTAACACACCGCCTCAACACCCAAAACGTTCCAATAGCTCTAGATGGAGGGAGAGAGGATGTGATGTGGCCACGCCCTTTCCACATGACCCCGGATCCTCCACCCCGGGTGATGGAGCATTGGTCTGTGAGAACTGATGAGGTTCTGATCCGAAGCCGGCGGAACACAAACAAACAAACAAACCGGTTTTCTGATTTCAGAATCTCGTTCTCTCGCATTCTACGAACAAATAAAGAGACTTTTCATTCAACACGTCGGATAATCAGCGAGCGCCGCCTAACCGCCGCCTCCGGGTCGCAGCGCACCACGTGCAACCGCCGTGGACCGCAATCAATCAGAACAGAGTGAAACCCAATTCAGTTCTGAAGAAACGTCTGATTATTCAGATTCACAAAACAGCAAAAATATCCAGGGGGAGGATCAGGTAACACACACACACACACACAAACTCACACAGCAGTGGATTATTATACTGAAGCACTGAAATCGCTTTCTTATCTTTGTTCTCCACCAAACCCTCTGGAGGAACCGCCCTTGTTTTGCAGACAGCAGAGAACCTGCGCAGTGCTAACGCTAACAGGGTGGAGATGTGATTCTACAGCGATCGCCACAGAACCCGTAAATCCCAAAGCGCCGACCCCGGCGTCTGCAGCGGGAGGATTAGACTTGCTAATGTTTTCATACAGAACGTCAGAACATCCAACAGAGTGAGGAACCCTCTCACAGAACCGCCACGTTCCATTAGCCTGAGTAAATAGCTTAGCGCTGAGTAATGCGCGGCGTTCCGTCTCGTTAGCATTGAGCGCTGATCAGATCTACGAGCTCGTTGGGTGGAGGGAACTTTATTTAATCAGACGCTGTCCTCATCAAATCGGGGACGTTCCAAAAGCAGAGGACGCGCCTCCGGCTGAGCCGATCCTGCAGGAGGGGCCTGCGTGGCGCGGCACGGCGCGGTTCCGTTTAATATGCGCACCGTGTTCCGGAGAGGGACGCTCAAGGGGAAGAACAAACAGCGCACCGATGAGAGAGGACGACGTCTGAACGCCGAGCAGAACCCAGCCAGAATCCAATGTTCTTCAGGAACCCCGATCTGCTGATGTTCTCGTGCAGTTGATCATCTGGAACCTTCAGGGCCTCTCCTGTGGTGTTGCGGTGAGAGGACAGCAGTGAGAAGACGGCCTGCTGCAGATGATATCAGTTTGATGAAATGAAAAGAGGAACCAGCAGCAGAAAAACAATGAGAAGCATGAACTCAGAGAACCGAACGATTCCGTGCCTCATTCATCACCCTGAGAGGCATCACGCCTCACGCCGTTCCTTTAGAACATACAGTCGACCCACAGAGGCTCCGCCCACCACACATCCAGAACAATCAATCAGTCCACGGACTTCATTCAGGTTCTATATGAACTGAACTGTAAAGCGAACGGACCCTACAGCACAGCATGGGTTCCGACGTGAGCAAAGTGAGAGAGCACCACGGGGTCGGCTCCTGATCGGGGGCCCGGCGCTCGGCGGCGCTCAGCCCACAGAGGAACGGTTCTGCAATCAGAACCTACAAAAAGTTCAATCAGGATAAGAGTTGGTGGAACCTGGTGTAGAACGAGTGATTGATCTTTATTGTGGGATGAGGTTCTGCATGTCTGACTGAAGAATGTCTCCGTTATTAAAAGACTCCAGAAGAACTTTCAAACCTTCATCTGAGATTTCTCTCCTCATCATTACTGTGCACTCTCTCACCCCCCCCCCCCCCCCACCCCCACCACTCCTCACAATAGCTGTAATCAGAGCATCTGGGTTCTCTGTACTTCCCATCGAGCTGAACGTCCGGATTCAGACACGTTCCGCGTTACTGTTTTTTCACCTCCAGTCTGTTTTGTCCTTCAGAAGGTCAGAACAGCGCCCCCTGGAGTGTCCACCACTCTTTAGTTAGACTGCTAAAGTCTAAGCGAGCGCTGCCGATTGAGGTCTTTAATCCTCACTGAAGACCGGAGCTTGTCCATCGTCTGGAACGGAGGTGTTGTTTCTGATCATGTTATTGATCTCTGATTGGGGTGAATTGTGTATTGATCCTGAGCTCCTGCTGTACACGCCGAGCAGCTGGAGAGCACTTTAATAAACACAGAGGATTGGGAGAGCGGCTCCACCCTGCAAGGTCTCAGTTCTTGTCCTGTGTGCTGGTGTATCTGAGACGGTGGACTGTGGATTGATGTAGGATGAGTCTCTGAGACCGGGGGGGTTCTGATGGGAGAAAATTCACCTCAGTGACTTACACGACCTACACCTACATCCATTACTCAGACTCAGCTCTGTATTCAAACCCCCTCCCCCCCCGTCGGAGCTCCGAGGTTCCACATGATCATCTCAGACATCACTGGAACTCAGACCATCCACCCACACCGCTCCACTGTGCATTCTCCCACTGTGACATATTCATGCCGGAGTGGGTGAGGGGTGTTTGTGTGAGGGGTGTGGGGTGAGGGGTGTGTGAGGACTGAGTGGGGCCGTTTGAACGTGTGTGTGGGCTTTAGTCTGGCTGTATAAGTGTGGGTCAGACTGTTCTGTAATCGTACCCGCATCACGCCGCTCCACCGCCATCGATCCGTCACGTTGGCGTTTGGCTTCCAGTGCTGGCAGTGGCATCTGTGATGAGTGTGAAGCCTGAGAAACTGACATGAAGGACTGGCACAGCTCGTTCTGCGATAAAATAGGCTAGCACCCCCCACCACCACCGCCATGCTGCCACACCAACACACACACACACACTCTAGAGCCTTGACAAGGTCTCCTGTAGGATGAAATAGAAAAGTGTACAGAGTGAAAGAGAGAGAGTGTTTGATAGTCAGAATGTGAGGGAAGCAGAGGATGTGTCTTCTTAAAAAACATTGGCTTCAAGGTTAAAGCGCCCGCACCCCCCCTTCCCTCTGTAGCCCCCCCCCCCTCCCTCCTACCCATGCCCTATTTGGTTATTCTGGGCAGCAAATGCCACCCGACCCTCAGAGGTCCGGTTTTAAATTCACACCAGTGATTAAATGAAAGCGTGCTGTCTGATTATGAATGTTGATCTGAGATTATCTACATGTCCTGTATTATTATGGGATGTCATTTGTGTGATTAGGACTTTGAGGATGGAGCTGTATTACTGTGAGAGCGGCGGCGAAGCTGGCGCCGGGCGAAGCTTGGCATGTGGGCCAGCTGAAACCCATCCACTCGCAAATAGGTTAGCAGAGGTGCTGTGGAGGAGGACGCAATGGATGGGTACGTGGGTGCTGCGAGCGATCCCGCTCTGCAAATGCAGATTGAGTGAGAGGGTGGGAGAGAGCGAGCGAGCGAGAGAGAGAGAGAGACGATCGCGCCGTGAGGAAGAGTGAGAGCGGGGGAAGACTGAGTGCTGTTATTTCTGAGCTCGCCATTGTTTCTGCGGTTCTGAACCACGCAAAAGAAATATATAAAGGTCACCCACAGTGCCGGCGCTCCCTTAAACCCGCGACTCCAAAACCTATTTCAACGTCCTCTTTGAGGTTGCACTCTGCAGTAATGATGTCATAATCTCAGGTTGGTTCTCGCTGCGCTGGGTTCTGAGATCTGATCTGCGCCACGTGAGCGCCGTCTGAAGCCTGCAGCTCAGGTCGAACCTGTGGTGGCGAGCTCGGATCATCAGACACACTGCTCACGTTTTAACGTTAACGCAATCAGAACACAGGTTCTGCTGCGCTCTGGGTTCGGTGTTGGGCTCTGTCAGAAACAGACCGTGGAACTGCAGCCGGACGGCTGTGTGGTAAACAGAACAGCAGATCGGAGCTGAAGGTTCTTTTCGGCGGCGGATCGTAGGTGTTTAGGAACCTGCGGTAAGCTCGCTGCTGCTGATTGGGGATTAGTCGCTCGTGGGAGACTTTGTCAACAGCTGCTGGCAAATCCAATTACAGAATTCCATAAGCCCTACATGTATCGCACCCGTTCCTCACGCTCACTGGGGAACAGAGGGATGAATCCACGCTGCTGTGCGCGTCCTTCAGAAGTGTGGGCAGGAACGCAGGAACGCCGTGCTGCAGGAATCGCTTCTGTGAGAACATTCACACCATGTGAAACCGAACGTTCTCTGAACTCATTAAAGTCAGGGTTCTAATGCCAGAGCAGAGGTTTGAGAGGCGCCCATGTTCCTGAGTCCATTAGGACCTTCCCTAAACTGCTGCTGCACCACCATCAGGATTCAGATCACCCCCACCCTAATGAGGGGGTGTCGAGGTCAGGCCCATCACTCATTATTTGAACACAGCACCTCCACCAGGTCTGTGATTCCTGTGTTTGGCTTCTCCATCATTATCTCTTATATCTGTGTGTGTGTTTGGAGGGGGGTTTCTATGTGGCAGGGTGAAGACTGCAGATAATTGCTTTTCTCTGTGTTTTTGTCAGAGCTGAGACTCAGCCCCACGTTCTGAAATGTTCTGTTTCAGTACATTTATACATTCATACCCCTGTGGTGCTGCGCTGCTGCTGAGGCAGGTTCAGTTCTGGGTGACTCTGGGGATTGACTGAGTCTGTGTGTGGAACCTGGCAGGTTCTCTATTGGTTCCTGGGCTGGCTGAGTACCGGTGTCAATGAGGTGGCATGTCTTTCTGACCGGGTTTAAGCAAAGGCCACAGAAAGACCAACAAAGAATAAAAGTGAAAAGACTTCAGAGAGAGAGAGGGTTTAGGAACCAGACGTGGATCTCTGAGCTGGCAGAGAGACTCACGACCCGGGGGTCAGAGAGTTAGAACCTTATTAAAACCCAGCCGAACCAGAGAGCTGAACTATTATACAGCCACCTGATCAAATCAGAACTCTGGATCAACGCATCAGCACAATGAAGACTTTTATTATGAAAAAGGGGCCGCTTATAAATAACCATCAAATTTCAATTCAGAACTCCTGCTCCGAGATTTTAAAGTGTCATTCAGTTAGGCTCACAGTCGACATTCCAGTTCATCCCAAAGGATAAGATGGTGTGAGAGGATGTGGAGGAAGAACGTTGTAACAATAAAGTACCAAGACAGCAAGAAGAGTGAGGGGTGTGGCACTGAATCGGTACTGATGTGGTACTGAGATTGATGGAGGTGTGAGTGAGAGGACTGTTAATACTCAACATTGTGTGTGTGTGTGTCCAGAGGTGTAGGGAGGTGCTGAGCCGTTTGGTTTTGTGTGTGTGTGTGTGTGTGTGTGTGGGGGGGGGGGTGATGGTGCTGTTGGCTGAGCTGATTTAAAGCCAGGTTAATAAGAATGGCACGGCTGAGGGGGTTGGTGTCAGACGGCGCTGCCCACAGGAGAGAGTCTGCACCACCGCTGCCCCCAATTACGAGTAAACTGGTAAAAGCACCGAGACACACACACATACACACACACTCTCACAGGCACTGATGCAGGACTGTAAGTACACACAGACATGAAGAAAATCCCAGCAGCCATCAAACAGGAACAGAGTGTGTTCTGAATCAGTGTTTATAATTATAATTAATGAATATTAAAAGGTTGATTTGTTCTGATACTGACTCTCATACAGTTTATAAAAACATTTCATATGAAGCACAAACATTAGACTTCACTCATACAACTGCTGTGTACAGACCGTGTGTGTGTGTGTCACATGACCTGTTTGTAATGGGTTAGGTGATGGCATTTGGATTAAAACATGTCTGAAGTTCAGAACAAATTACAGCCGTGCTGCAGGCTGAGGGGACGCTGCACTCAACACACCACTGAAGATGGAGCTGCAGGCAGGAGGGCGGGGCTGCTGTCGGGCGGAGCTGCAGTCGGGAGGGCGGGGCTGCTGTGTATGAAGGGTATGGAGCCCGTGTGGCGGTTTGGCGTCAGTTCAGAACCGATGTTTACGTGGGTTCTCTGTTCTGTTTGCAGTCTGTTCGCAGTTCTCCCGCGGCGTCTACGCCATCTTCGGCTTCTACGATAAAAAGTCCATGAACACGCTGACGTCGTTCTGCGGCGCGCTGCACACGTCCTTCATCACGCCCAGCTACCCCATCGACTCCGACGTCCAGTTCGTCATTCAGATGCGCCCCCCTCTGAAGGGGGCGGTGCTTAGTCTCCTCACCTATTACAGATGGGAGAAGTTCGTTTACCTGTACGACACCGACAGAGGTAAGCCCCGCCTCCTCCACCTCACACCCAGTCCTAATGTTAGACCTCATTAAGACGGATTGATCCAGATGATTCATCACTTCATTCGTTCTGCATGATCTTGAGATGTTTTGCTGCTCTGAGTTCCTGGATCTTAATTAATGACCCAGGAGTGTGTGGTGAAGGTGGAGTGTGTGTTGAGGGTGGAGTGTGTGATGAGGGTGGGGTGT
>JAFMOD010000714.1:684358-738260 GCA_019802435.1 Corydoras maculifer
GCCCTCATTCTGCTGCCTGCGGTACTTCAGGCTGACTCCTACACTTGGCTGCACTCGTCCTGCTGACCGATGTTCTGCAGGTTCTGCTCTGTACATGAGGCACTCAAGCGTCCGTATAGATCTGACCCTGACATCTTCATATGCATTACCCCTCCCCCTGCAGGAGCACTTTATTCCTCATCTTTCAGCGCAAATGGGTGGTTGATGATGGTGCGGCGCGGTGCAGGAGGAGATGGACCTCGGCTCATACGGCTCATTAATTATCTCCTCATCACCTCACTTAAGCTCCTGCACGGCTTGATCAAACCTGCTTTTACGGGCGCTCTGCGAGCTGCAGGCGGGTCTGCGTGATGAAGCGACGCACCGCGCTGCATTTGGGTTTGATTGAGGAGAACGTAGGAGGTTTTAGTGTTTATAAGAGTAAATTGGAGTCGGGGTTGAGAACCGAGAGGTCCTCCGTAAGGTTTCATGTTATTGAAGAGAGGTGTGGGGGGGGGGAGGTGTGGGGTGAGGGAGGGTATATATATATAAAAGGTGAGAGGGTGCGGTTCTTGTGAATGCACCTGTGAGTGAGAGTGGAGTGAGAGGGAATGGAGATGGATTCTGCCCTTTGTAAAGCGCCGGTCAGCTTTGGGCAGATAATTGCCGAGTCGTGCAGCAGAGACGAATGATTAGGGGCTTTATTGTCTCTCCCAGGCACAATCAACCTCTCTCACTGAATCAGCATTCACACCAGCCCTGCATCCCTCTCTCTCTCTCGCGGGTGGACGGTCGGGTGCAGCTCAGCTCAGTCCTTCTGTCTGAGAGTGAGGACACGTCAAACAAAACGACTGCAGATAAACTCCAATCACAGCAGCTCACTCTCACTCACTCATTCATTCACTATCTTTAGATTAACCCCTTACCTGGGTTTGAAGGGGGGGGGGTGTTTTGGGCACTGGGCATCACTCATAGCAGTGCTCACTCCACTGAAATGTCTCCATATTTGAATGTTCTATCCCATCCTTAATCTTTAACCTTTAGCCCGTCAGTCTGCGGATGCTCCACTAGAACGTCATCATCCGGAGCTCGACTTCAGATGATTTGGGAACCTTCAGGTTCTAAAGCAGAAACGTTTCTTCTTCAATCATAATTCTGACGTTAAAACATCTTGACAGTGATATTTAATTTATTAGGGCTTAAGCTCCACCCACTCCTGAAAGTTCTACCTCAATTGACCTCAGGTCAGTGCAATTCGGGGCTGATGTTTGGAGCGGCATTCCAAGGGCACACCGCCGCCACCTCCAGCCTTTCAGGTGCGTGATGGCATTTTAGGAGTGTACAGAATCTAAGGGAGTGGGGACAGGGATAGGTCATAACAAATTACACTCCTCCATCGACCTCCAAACACCGCACCCTGATGTTCTACAGCGTCAGTCTCTCTCCGTTTCTCCACAAGAGAACCTCTGCTCTGTGTTCTGCTCTGTGTGCTGAGTGTTGAGTGACGTGGCAGACGGGATAGGCCGTAGCCCGCGAGAGCCGCAGTCACAGAGCTCGTCCTAATGACAGCAATCTATTATTAAACATGGAGGCTGACGCGACGGGTCACACTAATCTCCATAATGCACACACAGCAGCCTTCACCAGCACCACCTCCACCCTCAGAGCAGCTCCTCCACCCTCACAGCAGCCCCTCCACCCTCAGAGCGCCTCCTGCAGATGTAAACAGATTCATCTTTTCTGATTTACAGAGTCTGAGGGGAAACAAATAATATTTCAGCAGCCCGTATAAAATCAAATCTTCAGCCCAATTAGGCGTTAAACAAATGGCTGCGTGTGAGGCTACATCAGCGACGAGGCGTCCCGTAAACATCCACCCCGAAGAGGGAGGGAGGGAGGGAGGGAGGGAGAACTCCGCGAATAGCGGCTCTGAAAACTGGACGTAATGAAGTGTTCTGACGACGAAGACGTACATTCCCTCTGTGAGGATGGAGATGTGACTGAGACGGAGGCACTGGATCGCTGTTCCGATTCGTACGGCAGGCTGGACGTTGTGATGATTTGTAGTCAGCTGGTTGATGAGTGGGGGCTGCAGCCTGGCGCGGCTGGCAGGCCCTCAGTGGGTCAGTTGATCAGCGCCGCGCCGTCCACATATCTGACGGAGGCCTCAGTCAAGCACAGGACACCAGAGAGAGCAAAACCACAGGGTTCTGAACCTGAGGGTTCTGACGGAACCTCGGGGTGAAACATGCTGATTGGCTCACGGGAGAGGAGGCGAGGCCTCGGGCTGCGTCTGGAACCGATGAGCTGTGACACCGTGACAGGTACGAACACTCCACACACACACCGAAGTGCCGAAGACACACCGAAGACCCCTGCCTGACACACACTCTGCTGTGGAACCCTCAGAGGTGTGGAACCGAACGGCGTTCAGATTCCCACGACGTTAAACACACGATAAGAGCGGGCTCGCCTCCAAACGTCTAACGCGACCCAGAAAAGCGGCGGCTTCCCTCACCTACACACCCACAGCGCTGCGGAACCGCGGAACCCAGCGTGAAATTGCAGCTGAGAGGCTCTTCATTTCACTTATTTATTTCATTTCAGGACAAAACGTCCAGCTTTTATCGCGCTCCGGCTAAGAGCCGTGATGGATCTGATCCCGCAGAACAAAGGGACACGTCTGCACCCTCAAAAGGTTCCTGCAGACGGAACCATTAACGGGAACCCTGTCCGAGGTCAGGAACGTCTGCGTCTGAGCGCGGGGTCCTCGTGGCTGAGCTCTGAGTGAGATGTGATGTCTGTTCTGACTCACTGATGTGATGTTGGGTAATTGCATCGTGTCTCTGTGTGTTTTTGCGGAGGTGTGTTCTGTACTGAACGGCGCTGCGCCTGCTTTTCTGAGTGTGTGTGTGTGTGTGTGTGTGTGTGTGGGGGGGGGGGGTGTTCAAATGAAAGGCAGTGCTGTTGAGCCCCTCCACCTGCCAGATGCTGCTTTTTTAAAGACGTGCTGTGTGTGTGTGATCTGATTGTGCGGTGGCTGTCTGGACGATCAGGATGCCACTCCACTCACATCTTTTTAATTAGATCAGCTCCCCACTTCTCCTTACAGTCCTCCTGCTCATCCACACTCCACGCCTGGGGCGGTGGTACAGCGGGCATGGTGGTGGGTCACATGTCCATGTTGAAGGTTTCTGCTCAGAGCATTAGAACATCCTGAAGGTCAGTGGTGCCCCCCCCCGTTCTGTCAGCGGGGTAATGACGGATGGAGATGCCGTCTGAAAGGCCTGTTTTCTGGGTTCTCTTAGCTCCTCTGTGATTATGGGATGCGGCGCTGTTGGAACCGTGTGGTCAGTAATTGGTTGTGTGATTATCAGCCTTATCGCCTCCATCTCACAGGGATTTTCAGGAACCCTCCATTCCGGGGTGGAGAACCGGCGGTGCGGTAATCTCCTGAGTTAGGCGTGGGTCTTATCTCCGTTGGTGGACCTCAGTAGGCGGTCGATTCGTGTTTTTAACACACATTGGACGTGAGCTCAGATTTCATTTGTACCTCATGGAGGTCCTTCGTGGGGCCGGGCCGTGACATGCAGTTCCTGTTCTCTGCATGTCCCAAATTCAGATGTTCTCACATGGTGTGGTGTGTTTGATCTCTGTAATATTAAATCCCATTAAAGCATCACAGCCCGTTACCAACTGAAACCTCATATAGATACACATCACCCCCCCTCAGCTCCACCCCCTCATACATCTGATACAAGGCTGATTCCTAAATCCCCCTGAGAGAGGAACCAGAGAGCGTTTCGGATCGGCTTTCTGTGGAGCGGGGATTCATCAGCGCTCCATCTCCTCCTATATATTGCGCCGCTGGAGAAATCAGAGGGCGGATAAAGACGGTAAGCGTGCGAGCGCCGGCGCCGCTCCAGAGGCCGTTAAGTCTTCGTGACTGAGATCAGGGTGCGGGTTCCACGGCCCGGGGACGAGAGGGGACAGTTGATCCCCTGTGATTGGGTTGTTACCCCCGAGGCAGAGAAGAACCCAGAAGCTCCGATCTTTAATGAGGTAATGAGAGCAGTGTGGGCGGCGCCAACCAGATTACACACCAGAAAATGGAATTACGGCCGATCCGATACTGGAGCGACGCCCGGCTTCATCCCCATCCTCCACCACGGGACGGAGACCTGCACGTGGAAACATGCACTTCCAATCAAAACAACTTTCAACTTCGGTTGCAGGTTCCATCACGCCCCGCTCGCCGCAGCGGTGACAGGTTTATGGCGTTTTTAAAAATCGTGGGAATGATGAGCTCTCAGGAGGGCAATCACAGTCGGCCTGCGCGTCCGCGGCACCGCCGGAATTTATCCACCCTGATAAGAACATGTTGTCGTTGCCTGGTGGATTTATGGAGCAGGCAGTTTACACTCACCACCACCACGCCACGCGCTCTGCATTCTGAATGCAGAGGGAACCGGCCGAGTCTGTCCACCGTGAGGCGTGTTAGAACATAGACACTGCATACAGCACCTCCGAGATCCACCACCTGAACCAACACTACTGATTCTGACTGACGGATCAGATGACGGGGCAGTGACATCAGAGCTTCAATAAAACACAGCTTCAAGCTTTGATTGGGTTCAACACGGCTTCAGGGTTCTGTTGTCATGGTGATATCACGGCTGGACGTACCATCAGAACCACGACTGTAAAGTCTGTCTGCGTTATGCTTCTGTTTTCCAGAACGGGTGGATGAGGGTCATTAGTTGTGGCGGAGCCGAGTGCCGGGCGTCTGTTCTTAAAGGTCATGTTGTTGAATGACGCTCCGCCGCCGAGGTTCCCGCTGAGAACCGACAGGGTTCTGTTGTCATGGTCCCAATAAAAACACAGATCTCAGGAACACAGAGGACCGAGGTCCAGGTTCAACAAAGACAGAACAAAGACAAAGCACCTCTGCACTCAGGACAGCGGGGGCCGCGATGGTCACCAGGGCTGTTTGTTTGGGACGGTCTGATTGTCCTGTGTGTCTTCAGTTCTGCAGCGTCATCATCGTGGTTTTAATATTTATTGCTTCGTTTATATTCTGTAGTGTTTATTCTGCTGGGTGTGGAGGTGTGAGGGTGCAGGGACGGTACGGTCTGTAGATCATCTCTGCAGGGTGACGGTGTGAGCTGGTGGTTCTTTCGCAGTTGTCTCGGTTCCTGGCCGTGGTTGGGTGGAGTCGAGCGTGGGGACGGAGCGGTGCTGTTATTAGTTGGTAAACCGCGTGCGGCCGGTGTGGTGAGGAAGCCTGCTGATTACCAGCCGAGCGACTCGCGTGGCGTCTTTCTGCGGCTCCCGCCGGAAACGAATAAATCCTTTTAACAGCTCGCACAAAACCAGATAATTTATTCCTGCTAATTTATCAGTGGCTCTTCAGCGAGGAGTAAATCAGCTGAAAGAGCGTCGCACGCCTCCATTCAGCCCTTATCTTTACTCCTCATATTAAAATCTCACTCCGTCGCCGCTTTCACTCTCAAACACGCCGCTTCAGCTGGCATCACGCGCCAAGGACGGGCAGCGCCGCTTACATCAGCACGCCACGCCACGCTGCGCTGCTACTCATACGAGCAGGCTGAGAAGATGGTGGGATGGACGGGGTAAGTTAGTGGGTGAATGAGGGGCTGGTTAACAGGTTAAGGTGAGTTGGTGAGGTGAGGGTGAACTGAACATGTATAAGACTGAGATCATTAAAGTCTCGGGTACTTCTCTGTAGTCCAGTTCCGTCTGTACTAACCTCTGCAGGGCGCATGTGTAATGCACATGATCATCGTGCCTTTGCTCCATCATCAGGTGGGAGGAACCTAAATATTAATTGGACTGGCGGTCCTGCAGGACCCCCTTAATGGACTCACATATAGTTTTCCAGTTGTTAAATATCTGTACATGGCTGTCCTACACTGTTATTGCTGCCCGGCTGCTGAAGGAGGATGAGTCCCCCACTGAGTCTTGGTCCTCCCAAGGTTTCTTCCCTAAATAACAACATAAAAGGGAGTTTTTTCTTGCCACTGTCGCTTGCTCTTTGGGGGTTTAAAGGCTTTTCATTCTGTAAAGCTGCTTTGTGACAATGTACTGTTGTAAAAAGCGCTCTATAAATAAATAACTTGAACTTGATTGGCTGGTTTGAGTTGTGTATTGATGACATCACGTCTCTGTGTTTGCACAGGCTTCTCTATACTGCAGTCCATCATGGAGGCGGCCGTGGCCAACAACTGGCAGGTGACGGCACGATCGGTGGGCAGCGTGTCGGACCCTCAGGAGTACAGACGCATCATCGAGGAGATGGACAGGAGGCAGGAGAAGCGCTACCTCATCGACTGTGAGATCGACCGCATCAACACCATCCTCGAGCAGGTCAGGGTCTCTCTCTCACTGGATCAGTCTCCCACGTTACACTGAGGGGCTGGCGGGTCAGACATGGTCTGAAGGTCTGAAGATGAAGAGCAGTGATGTTCATGTGACTGTGCTGACGGGTTCCTGTAGGTTCCTGCTCTGATTGAGGGTCATGGTGGAACTGCAGATGTAATCTGTGGGTGGTTCTGCTGTTGGGGGCTGTGTTTAGGTCACTGACAGGCAGTCCAACAGAGATGTTCTGTCATCTCATCATCGAAACACCTGCAGCCCGGATTCTCAGCAGCGTCTCTCCGTCTGTCTCTCTCAGTTTCAGAATTAGAACAGTTGTACCTCAGACTGCAGCAGAGTGCAGGACAGAGCAGCCAGTTAATTAACATTATTCCCCCGTGAGCTCACTCACTCACTCGTTCGCCCGCGGCCCACCCGTTGGGGGGGGGGGCAGATCTCTGCTGTAACTCAGGATGATGCAGCCATTTTGTTTGCTCTTCCTGATGATCAGTCTCCCCTGTGATTTATGGGGGGAGGGGGGGGGGTGTTGATTAGTCATGATCAGGATGCTGTGTTATAATAGTTGGCATGTTCTCCCTGGCCGTGGGTCCCCCGGTGGTGTTTGTGCGCTGACCGTGGTCCTGGCGGCTGGTTGGATGACTTTAATGGTGAGGATCTAAAAACACTCTGCTTGGTTTAAAGGTTCCGTTTGTGGAGAACTCACTTCTGATGAATCAGGTTTCGTGGAATCTGCACTTCAGTGGAAAAGGGCAATCGTGTCGTTCCAGCCCCAACCTCCCCCCCCCCCCTTTCCCGCCACGTGATTGCGCTTTCTGATGCTAATTCGCGACTCTGACCCCCGCTCAGCAGACTAGTCCTGAATCCCGGCGTTTGTGCTGAGCGGTGGCGTTTTCCGTTAAAGGTCGAGGACATCACGCGGCGGTTCTGAGCCGAGGTTCCTGTAGAACGTTCACAGTGCGCCACCTGCTCTCTCTCTCTATTCTGCAGCGGCTGCATTATCCCGGCCGTGTCCGTCCGGGTGAGCGCGAGGTCACCGCCGGCCCAAACTTCTCTCAAGGACAGAAAACCTCTGCTGCCTCAGGGGGGCGGCGCGTCCCCGGCGGGGGGTGGGATCGATGTGCGGCGGTGCAGAGAGGGGATTAGAGTCACGCTGGCATTTACTGCACTTTAACTGCGAGCGCTGCTGTAATCCAGTCCGTTAAACTGCCTCTCAAACGCCCGCTGCAGAAATAATCCCACCTCAAACCGTCATCTTTATTTATTAGAGGGATTTCAGGATCACGAGGGCCTCATACACGCCGTGTAATCACTGAGAACCTGTAAGAACCCTGTAAGAACCTCCACAGCTTCTTCTAAATCATATAAATCTGTTCCTCATGGTTTACCTTCAGATTTGCTGAGGTCAGAGAGCAGCTTCTCATTGAAACGTTCTTCCACCATATTCACTCAGTTGCTCATCTCATGGTTTATGAGGTGGTGCTGATGGGTTCCAGATTGCTGTAGGTCTGATCAGAGCCCCTACTGGTGATGCAGAGTGTGTATAGCACCTGTCCTGAGGTGTTCTCCTGCTGTGTAATCACCCTGTCAGTGATGGAGGTTCGTTGTTAAAGATCTCTGAAGGTTAAAGAACAGATCTGAGGAGCTCACATTGTGATGAAATCTGCAGCTCTGTGTTTGGAGAGATAAATTAATTAGCACGTGCACTCTGTGGAGGCCTGGGGGGTGTGGGGGGGGGGTCAGACGACGGCTTTAGGATGGAGCGATGTCATTAAGTTCTCGCTGTGTATGAACTAAATCCACAGCGTTTCCCGCTGGCTGACAGGTTGTGAGGTGGTGTTGTGCAGCCAGATCCCACTCAGGTGTGAGAGCACCCCCAGCAGGGTGTGTGTGAGAGAGAGAGAGACTGGCTCCAACACGTTTACTGGAGCCTGAAGTCCAGCCATCATGGTGAAGAATGAGCAGTGCTGTGACTCGGGGCTCAGAGAACCTCTATCTGAGGGACTGGAGCTGGAATCAGATTTATCCTAAGCTGGAACCCACTGACATGTTCCACGTGGGTGTGGGGGGGGGGGTCCTAACAGAGGAGGCAGACGCACTGCAGTGTTACATCATCTGTACATCAGACTGTATGGAGGTTTACTTTAGGACATTTGTAATGTTTAGAGTTTAAGAAGCTCGTTCTCACCTCCACTTGGTTCTAACGGCTGACTTCACATTATGATTCTCTTCCTCCAGGTGGTGGCGCTGGGTAAGAACAGTCGGGGGTACCACTACATCCTGGCAAACCTGGTGAGTCTCTGCGGCATCGGTTCTAATCCCGCTGCTTCAGTGGAGTTCTTCAGATACAGAACAGAAAATAATCACTGCAATAAAATCGATCCATAATACAGACTGGTCAATAACTAATAATCCATAATACAGACTGATCAATAACTAATAACAACATCCCAATAAAATCCTTAATAAACATCTGCATCTGTGTGTGATAAACATCTGCATCTGTGTGTGATCTGTAATAAGCTGGAGGCAGAACCTGATTTAAACCTCATCCTGATCTCAGGTACCTGAGGAGGCTGCATGAAACTCTGTACTTTGGTAGGTTCTTCCTCAGCGCTGCTGCTTTAATTCTTCCCGTTTCGAAACACATCCGTGATGCCACAGCGGCGTCTGTCAATAGGAACTCTCTGTGGTGCCGATACAGGAACCCCCGGGGTGATGACCCCGGTGTCTGTGATGTGGATCAGTCAGAGAACCGCAGAGCTGCAGAAATCCGAGTGATCTCTAAAAAAAAAGCCTTCATCACTCACCTCGTCACTCTGTATTCATCATCATCCTCTTTTAGATCAGACAGCATTCACATTAATCATTTAAACCAAAATATCTCAATCAGAGAAAAGAAAATGACATGGTCTGTTGGTTCTTCAGAACCGGGATCTGCTCTCTATGTCTTTAAAAACTCTGTGTAAAACTTTAGCAGGTTCTTCTGTTCTGAAGTTTAAAACTTTGGTTATTCAGGTTCTTGAGGTTTGTGTTGTTAGAGTTCTGGATTAGAATGAGGAACCGTACTTTCTGTTTATAGGAACAATCCTCCGTCTTTAGTGAAAGCGCGCAGAACCTAGTCTGTAAAGCAGAAACCTGCTGCAGAACGATAAGTCCTGCTTTTATCAAACGCCATTCACGCTCTGCTCTCGCGCTCACGCTCTTGCTCTCCGGTTTCAGGGCTTCGCCAATGTGAGTCTGGACAAGGTGTATCTCGGAGGAGCAAACATAAGTGGCTTTCAAATAATCAATCCTGAAAACCCCGTGGTACAGCAGTTCCTCCAGCGCTGGGACCGTTTAGATGAAAGAGAGTTCCCCGAGGCCCGGAACACGCCGCTCAAGGTACGCCTTTCATTCCATACAGCACCCTCTCGCTGTTTTCTCATTTCACTCGCTTTCATTTCTCTCAGATTTTTTATTTCTGCACCCCCCCCCCACCCCCGCATACACACACACACACACACGCACACACATCTCCATGCTGATGTGGAGCTCAGTGCAGACTCCAAAAACAAAACCAGTTCAGATTCGGATGGATGTTTACATTCAGCAGCCAATCACCACGCGATGATGTCATACCACAGCCACACTGTACAGACATCTTCGTGTGTGTGTGAGTGTGTGTGTGTATGTAGAAGAATCTGTGCTCAGTGTAAATTAGAGGATGTCATCGCGTCCCCGAGACGCAGCGTAATTGTAGGTGTCGCATCAAAAAAAACAATGGAGCTGAACCGCCGCTCAGTGCTCGCCGCTCAGCGCTCGCCATCCCAAACGTTTTACACTTCACTGTAATTACAATCCAATTTACAGCTGAGCAAAAACAATGCAGTTCTGTAAATATGAGGCTCGTGGCGTCTTCCTGTTTAACAGCTCCGCAATCACACGCCGCAATCACACCGTACTGTTCTATACGAGGACGAGCACGCGTGGTGGGTGAGTCCGGTCTGATCCTCAGTGAGAGGGGCGGGGTTTGATCCCGATTGGCTGCTCTATCTGTGCAGTACACCTCTGCTTTGTCCTACGACGCCATCCTGGTGATCGCTGAGGCGTTCCGGTACCTGCGGCGCCAGCGGGTGGACGTCTCCAGACGGGGCAGCGCCGGAGACTGTCTCGCCAACCCGGCCGTCCCCTGGAGCCAAGGCATCGACATTGAGAGGGCACTAAAGATGGTAAGGTGCCCTGCATCCACCCTCACCGCGACGCTGCGTCCTACTCCACCTCCTCCGAGACACCTCCTCCTCCTCCTCCTCAGGTCCAGGTGCAGGGGATGACGGGGAACATCCAGTTCGACAGCTTCGGCCGCAGGGCCAACTACAGCGTGGATGTGTACGAGATGAGAACGGGTGGCCCGCGGAAGGTGGGTACTGTCTGTCCATCTGAACTGTAGGGCCTCACCTGCTATGACCTCCACCACCTTATGAAGGACAAAAGGTCTTTAAAGGTCACAGGATGTGAAAATGATGTAACGCTGCGGTGCTGATTGTATGATGTCACAGAATGTTGTAGATGGTACCTGTTGTTCTGCATTATAAACGATGATCACAGTTCCTCCTGCAGGGTCGACTCACATTACACTTTAGTGGACCTTTGAGTGCACACACTATCTTCTGACACACACACACACACACACACACACACATACACGTCCAATGTGACCGCAGATTACAGGCTTTCATTTCATATACACAGCACAAGTATGTGGACACCCCCGTGCTGATTGATTAGTGGGAGTAAAGCAGAGTGCTGCTGGAGAACATCCTTGGTTTATAGAACCTCCGGGTGCAGACTGGGTGTTCCTCTCGTAACGGTGTCCTCATACGGTTTGTTTGTGTTGTTGGTATTAAAGCTGCTGCGCTCGATCCTGCCGGAGCTCCATCTCTCACCTGTAATGTGCTTTTAATGAACAGTGTTATGAAATCCACATGGCGCAGCTCCTCCAGCGCCTCCGACTTCTGATCTGCATGCAGAATAATGGTTTTAAAGGAAGGTGTGAAGCTTTAATGTGCTGCAGCGAGCGGTGTCACGGACAATAATAACGGCAATGTTCTCCCTTTTGCAGATCGGGTACTGGAACGAGTTTGAGCGCTTTGTAAATATAATGGATCAGCCATACAGCAACGATTCGTCCTCAGTGGAAAACCGAACAATTGTGGTCACTACTATTATGGTACACGTCCCACGACCTTTTAAACGTGTCACATTCTGCCACTCAGGGTCATGGTGTAGACGCTGCGGGCTGGTACATTGGGTCCTGGGCGGCTAGAAGGAGCTTTGTTTTGCGTTGCTTTCCATCCACTCACTACACGTTGAAACAGTCGGAAAACACGCGAGTGTTTCAACTGTATCTGCGTGGGTGAAAGCATGTTACTCTCTCATATTCCAGTGGCCTGTCATAGCAGTGACATCACAATAACGGCATTTGGTACGACGGTACAGATTGCTCATCACGTCCCATCATCTCACGGTGCGTACCACAGGCGGGGCCGCTCATCAAGCAAGTGGTGGCGACGCGCAGAACCACGGTCCGGGTTCAGGTCCCGTCAAAACAACCACCAGGGGGTGGAGCGTGATTTCCATAAACCTGCATGGAGGACGCAGGGCCATCTAGTGGCCAGAGTGGAGATTGTACCCAACCTACATCCCCTGACCAATATGGTGGTCTCACTGTTTTAAGATTTAAAGCCATGTGAATCAGTTTAGATTTTAAAACATAATCATAATTTATATAAATAAAACAGAGAACTAAATCTATAGAACATACACACCTCATACCCTGTAACCTGAGGCTCTGTGTTTAAATCTCTGTTGGTTTGATCGTCATAGTTAGTCAGTTTACTGTTTAAAATAATCACTACCAGTTTACTTGATGAACCAGATGCCCCGCCCCCTCTCTCAAGCTCCACCCAGCTCAGAGAGAGGGTGTGTGTGTGTGCGTGTGTGTGTGTGATTTCAGTTCATTAACACCAGCAGGCTGAGTTAGAGCAGTGAGGGGAGACACCCGTCTCACACCCGCCATCAGTTCCATTTGCTCTGTGGGGGGGGTGAGGGAAGTGAAATTTAGTTCCCTCAACTGGAACCCTGACTATGAACCAGAGCGTTTCCTGTAGAACCACCAGACAACCTGAACGGAGCCCATCAGAACATCATGAGGTTTATCTGCAGTCATGCTGGAGCTCATCCATCCATCATTTCCTGTTCTGACATGCGTCCATGTGTTGGTGGGATTTGAGATGTGTGTGTGTGTGTGTGTCTAACCCAGCACTGTTTGCATGCTGCTGTACGGTGATGATGAAGCAGTGTGTGTCTGATTAACAGGAAGCTCCGTACGTGATGTACAAGAAGAACCACATGCACCTGGAGGGCAATGAGAAGTATGAGGGTTACTGTGTGGACCTGGCCTCAGAGATCGCCAAACACGTGGGCATCAAGTACAGACTCTCCATAGTGATGGACGGGAAGTACGGCGCCCGCGACCCCGAGACCAAGACCTGGAACGGCATGGTGGGCGAGCTGGTGTATGGCGTGAGTCTTTCCAGATTTCACCTCCTTCTTCCTCCTTCAGTCCTCAGGGCGGGGCGGGGTGGGGCGGCGGGTGTGAGCTCCACACATTTGGACACACTTCATCCTTCAGCTGATGTAATTCAGTTAGTGGTCACCAGTCCGTCTGTCCGTCTGATGACTGCTCTGAGGGTTTGACATCGTTACCTCTGCAATTCGATCAGCTCGCTGCTTCCGGCGGCGTTTTCATCCTCATTAGCGCTGAGGTATCAGATTCACCTGCGCGAGGTAACGCGGAACCCTCTCCTTCACGCCGAATCAACCTGAGAGTGGATTTCTATATCTGTCAGGAGCGTGGGGTGGCGTCGCGCCTCCCCTCCTCTCCTCTCCTCTCCTCCGGCTGAATGTAAAATGCATGAGGGCCGTTACCTCATCTGTTCAATTTCCTCCCCATCAGCCGGAGAGATTGCAGGTTGGATGTGCCACTCGACGTCTGAAATTAGGGAAGGAAAATAAGAATAAGGGAAGGAATAAGGGAAGGAAAGCAGGAGGCGAGGAAGAAAAAGCTCGGCATTACGCCCGGAGTCTGGACTGTTAGCGCTAACCTTCTGACCGTTTAATTCTGCCGGCTGTTTAAAGGTCACCTTCACACGCTGATGTTTTCAGCCCTCCATATTGATTAGCGTGCTGAGATCCTGAGAGCCGTGTCGGCTTTATTACATCCCATAATGACGCGGGGCCGAGCGCAGCGGGTCGGACGTGTGGCGGGTGGCTCAGGGCTTCTGAATCGATGCTTTCAAACCGCTTTTGTTTCACCAAGCTCAAAACAAGAAAACCTTCAGCAGGTTGAATATTCAGGGCTGAGGTCGTTACAGCGAGCCCTCTGATTGGCTGCTGGTTGTTGGACTTGGTGATAAAAGCATTTTCATACAATAAGCTTCACCGCTGAATCGATCGGTCAGCAGATCTGCAGCTACGGTCAGGGTTTAAACTCTCAGGATCAAAGACCTGAACCTGTAATCATTCATCAGATGAATCCTCAGAGCTCCACCTGCAGAAGCTCCATCCACCTTCAGTGCATTCATAATGATCTGGAGTTTCGTGTTGTTGGTATGATGATTGTTTGGCATGTTCTCTACGTTCAACGTGTTAAAGCGGGTCTGATTCCATCCCTTGGTCTGATCTCAGATCGGATTCCTCCGTCAGTGGTGCAGGTGGGTGGAGACCGGTCCAGACTGAGAACTGGGGTCGATCACAGGAGATAAATGAATCCCACTCCGTTCAGGAGATCAGTAAAGGTTTAACGGCTCTGGTTCCTGTAAACCTCAGAAAAGCAGGATGATGTATAATTTCAGTGGCGTTCAGATCGCAGGCCTAACGATAAATCACCCCGCTGCTTAATTAGCTATTTATATGCAAATGATTGGGTGATTTATAGAGACTGCAGGATTAACGGGAACAGCGCTGCGCTAATGGTCAGAGAAAGTACCTGTAAAGTTCTCCCTGACCTTCTCCGGGCCGCTTGCATAACTAATCGGTTCCCGGCAGAGAAGCTGATCTGAGATCTGGGTTCTGGCGCTGACCTTACGGCGCAATGCCCTGGAGGGGGCGGCGTGGGAACTGCCGCAGGTTGTGGCTGTCACATCGCCTCTCCCCTGATCCCAGAGCAGCAGCTGGTGACGCAGGAGCAGGACGGGAGCGGAGCGTGTGATGACACTGCAGCGGAAGCTGCCGCAAGCTCCGGAACCCGGGTGTCAGTCTGAGGAACCACACACTCTGCTGCAGGGAACAAGTCTGTGTTGAAACGTTGGTCAGAGGGTTGTGGGGTCTCTGATAGCAGACGTGAGCTTCTACAGAAACAGGATGGACCATTATTCAGATTCAGAACCCCTGCAGCACCGTGGTTCCACCACGAACCTCCGTTTAGTCCTCAGTGGTTCCTCCTCATCAGTAGAGGGGGTGAGGGGTTAACCTGTCCCATCTGATCTTCTCCACAGAGGGCAGACATCGCCGTGGCGCCGCTGACCATAACGCTGGTCCGTGAGGAGGTGATCGACTTCTCCAAGCCCTTCATGAGCTTGGGCATCTCCATCATGATTAAGAAACCTCAGAAGTCCAAGCCAGGGGTCTTCTCCTTCCTGGACCCTCTGGCGTACGAGATTTGGATGTGCATCGTGTTTGCCTACATCGGCGTCAGCGTGGTGCTGTTTCTGGTGAGCCGCTTCAGTCCGTACGAGTGGCACCTGGACGAGACCGATGAAGCCAAAGATCCCCAGACTCCTCCCGACCCGCCTAATGACTTTGGGATTTTTAACAGCCTGTGGTTCTCCCTGGGGGCCTTCATGCAGCAGGGCTGTGATATCTCACCAAGGTTAGTACCCTTATCATTACTCCACCCTCATCCTCCTGCACCCATTTAAAACCCCATCACCTGCTCACGGACCTTCCCAAAACTGTAATGGACAGAGCTTATTAAGTCTCTATGTGATGTTCAGTTGGTGTAGGAACCATGAGATCTGGTTCCACTGAATCAGGACCCTTCCCCAAACTGTTATACTCCTGCGCATGTTTATTTCGGGGAGCGTTAGCTTTAGCCTTGATGCTGCTTTGTATGCACCTGAAAGATTTCCTGCTGTTCCTCATTACAGCAGGAAGCTGATTAATTAGAACTCCGACTCGCTGCAGATTGTCAGAAATGGCTTTGCACATCTCGTAATGTTCCTCCCTGTGGAGCCCGTCAGAGAGGCTTTAAAAAACAAACCCGAGTCTGAAGTATGTGGACAGCTCGCCGTGGTGTCTGTCCACTTCACCCCCTCCATTAATCCTGATGACGTCCAGAACGTCTCCTGGGTTTGGCTTTGCTGGAGAACATGTTAAACACGTGGCTCTGTGGTTCTGGCCGCTCAGTGTAAACCTGGTTATTGATTGTAATCTGGTTCTGGACCTTGTTTCTATCGAGCGGCATGCCGTGTGGTTCCGCGCCGCGCCGTTCAAACCTCATTTCCTTTAATGGCTCTATAATCGTGTTTTTAATCTCTGCTGTGTTTAACGTGATGAATTCGAAACGCCGCGATGCAGAGAGACCATAAGAAACCAGCTGCAGCTTTAACACACCACTGTGAGCCTCAGAGTCCATCTGCATTCCAATTCATCTCCAGAGTTCACACAGCAGAGCTGCAGCATGTTCTCTCCTGTGTTCTTACTGTAATAATGACACCGACTTTCTGCCGCCGTCGTCCGGGTTCCACAGCGACCGTTCAGTACGAATCCCTCAACAAACTAAACTAATTGCTGCTCCGCTCTTTACATTCAGCTTTAATCCTGCAGCACAATGAAAAGTCAATTAAATGATGCAATTAGTGGAAAGTCTTCAGCCGTCAGTATGAGCAGCTTAATAAATGATGGTGGGGGGGGTGTTACCTCATTAAAGCCTATATTAAAATTGAACTTTGACCCTCAGAAGCCTTTTTACTGGTCCAAAGAAACGTCTCACTGACTTGCCATCATCTATCATCTACTAAACCTCTTCTATACTCGTACAATGTACACGGTTTGGGGCAGGTTGGGGGCAGGTGGGGGGCAGGTGGAGGGGGGGGTGTAATTGGAAATGATCATCTCGGATCCGTTTCACCTGCAGGTCCTTATCGGGGAGAATAGTGGGAGGTGTCTGGTGGTTCTTCACCCTCATCATCATCTCGTCCTACACGGCCAACCTGGCTGCTTTCCTCACGGTGGAGAGGATGGTCTCTCCCATTGAGAGCGCGGAGGACCTCGCCAAACAAACAGAGATCGCCTACGGAACACTAGACTCTGGTTCCACCAAAGAGTTCTTTAGGGTGAGTGTTCTCTGACTTTTCTTGGGTGTGTTCTCCGGTGTAATGACTTTCAGCCGGGCCCAGCCCACGTACAGAGAGGGTTCTGATCCGTTCTGAAGGTCCACAGTTCAGAACATTCATCATTCAAATCCAACATCAGATGAACTCGTGAGGCCATCATCGGGTCTGTACGCTCTGTAATCATAACTGCAGAACCCTCACAGTCGGATCGCATCGAGGCTGAAGGGATCATGTCGGATGTAGTGAAGCACACACACACACACACACACTCTGAGGAACCCAAAGACAGAACCTTAAACATAACCATTAGTTTGAGGACGTGATGATTTATGAAGTGCCGCTCGCTGATAAAGAGTTGGAGCATCATCCATCAGCCCTGCGCGCTCCTCCCGTCATTAAAGGTTTACGGCGGGACTGGCAGATGGCGTTCTGGGATTTGGTAAATCTTTTCATGTTCTATATAACGAGAGTTCTCCTCACACACGCCGACGTTCAAATGCAAAGTGACACGAGTGAGCCGCGCTTCCAGGAGACTTTTAATTAAAGCTGCGGAGGAATGACAGAGGGGAAAGAATCCTGATTAATGGGGTTGGAGTTCTATTTCAGATCCGGTTTTCAGGAACCACGTTCTAGTTTAATTAGACCCACACGGCACCCGGCAGCTGGAAGTTTCAGATCAGCCTGAGCGATCAGAGCCAGACATGTGTCAGCTCTCCTTTCCTTTTCAAAACATCTCACACCCGTTTACACACGACCGGCGCACTGATGTGTGGAAGAAAGCTGGAGGGGCCCGGGGCCAACGCCAAGTTCCTGCAGAGAGCAGAGGAACCGGAGATGAACCAATCCCTCCACCGGGACAGCCTGACTTTTATTTACTCTCATTATATAAACACACACACACACACTCCTCCTGGTGTTCACTCTGGAGATCAGCTTTGTATGTTCCGTTGAGTTATAAAATACTAAAGATATTTAAATATCATTCAAACTAAAACAGAACATTTAAACAATAAATCAAAATAAAAGGCTGATCCTGACTCCACCTCCAAACTGAACCAGCGAATCAGAAACCACACAGGATGAAGATGAGAGGAGGAAGAACAATTAATTAGGGATAATGATCCACTCAGGTGTGTGTGTGTGTAGTTCTCTGCATTAGAACAGTCATATAAAACACATGTTCTGTTCAGTGAATCAGATCTGAGGCTTCCTGCTTTAATGTCCATCAGACATTATGACATCACATCCTGCAGCGGCGGACCCACACACACACACACACACACACACACTCATCAGTCGTGTGTTAATGAATTTGCTGCAGGTTTTTATTTTTACCCCTTAAAGCAATAAGCACAGAGACTCAGACAGGGCAGGGCAACAGGCAGAGCAGGAGATGGAGGTGGGGGGGCAGGGGGTGGGGTATGATGAAAGCAGCCTGCAATGCGGAGCTTCTCCAGGACCACGAGGAACCCGGCTTTAAAACCCTGCAAACTCACAATCAATACAGATGATCTGAGCCTTGCCACTTTAAAGGTCACCAAGATTCAGCTTTCACCCAGAGAACCGGGTTCTGCTGCCACATCCACCCAACATCCACAGTCCCTACAGCCAGTGAATCACCGATCTCTCACACACACACACACACACACACTCTTCTGCTTATGGATTAGGACTACACATCCACTCTGCAGATCTAAACCCCTCAACTGAAACAAACGGGATAGGCCCAGTGATCCACTGGCGACCCCACCTTCCAACCCATGAGCAGATGTGTGTTCACCTGGGTTACCTAGTTGGTGGTTCTGATTGAGGTGGAGGACACGTCCCAGATGGGATATAGAGTTCAGAGCATGGAGCAGCGTGCAGCTCAAACCTTTCCATGCCGTTAGCCTGTCAGACGGCGATGCTGGAAACCAGAACTGGCAGGGAGCATTAATCCGGGCGCACCGGCGCTCCCCTTGCAGCCTGACATGTCAGTGTGTTCTGACCTTGCAGGATTCACCACTAATTGATACCGCAAACTCGACAGCGTGTCCGGAGCCAGCCATGTTGGCGAGCTTCCAGTTACTGTGCGCGTTCGGTGCAATTCATCCGCCCGCGTGCACCGCGCGCCTCTAAATGTGAAACGACATGGCAGAGCGGCGCGCCCGGGGCGCACAGCCGCCAGCGTGGCCAATAATTTATGTCAGAGTTGTTCAAAATGCCACGGAATGAAAGCAAGTTCACTCACACTGAATAATTCAGAGCATGCTCGTTACCCATAGTGCCTCACTTCTGCCCATCTCCACCTGACCTCGGAGTCGGCGCGCCGCTCGTACCCGGGCGCGTTGTTGATTTCCCCGGCCCTGTGGGAGAGCTGAGTGACACGGGAGCCTTATTAGGTTCTAATAACAGCTCAGAGCTGCAGGAGCAGTACAGGTGGAGGTACCACTACCCCCAAATTCAACTGGATACACAGGAGACACATGGAACCAGAACCACACCACTGAGAACCAGAAACCACACCACATAGAACCAGAACCACACCACTGAAAACCAGAACCACACCACTGAGAACCACACCACATAGAACCAGAACCACACCACTGAGAACCACACCACATAGAACCAGAACCACACCACTGACCCCCCCCCCCCCCCCCCCCCCCCCCCCCCCCCCCCCCCCCCCCCCCCCCCCCCCCCCCCCCCCCCCCCCCCCCCCCCCCCCCCCCCCCCCCCCCCCCCCCGAGCCGTCCGTGTTCGCTAAGACGACGCCCGACGGTGTGGCGCGAGTGCGCAAGTCCAAGGGCAAGTTTGCCTTTCTGCTAGAGTCCACCATGAACGAGTACATCGAGCAGAGGAAGCCCTGCGACACCATGAAAGTGGGCGGCAACCTGGACTCCAAAGGCTACGGCGTGGCGACCCCCAAGGGCTCAGCATTAAGGTGGGTGGAATAATATAACAATGTTCTCCATGTTGTTATAGTATTCCACCTACCCTGATGTTCTGTGTTTTCATTTCTCTGCCCCGCCTCCCTCTCTCCTGCCCGCTCTCCTGCCCCCCCCCTCCCCCTCCCCCCCCCCTCTCTCTCTCTCTCTCTGAATCTGAGGAGGTAATCTTTATGGTATCACATGTGCTTTAATGCTCTTTAACTGAAGACCATGATGATGATGATGATGATGATGATGTAATGATGTTGTAATGATGATGACGTGTGTTCTTTCTGCTGTGTGCCTGTGTTCTTTCCTAATAGAATCAGAATATCTCATTTAGATGGTTTGGGGTTAGGTTTATCCTCCATCTCCTCACCCTCTGTCTGTTGCTCATTCTGTGACCTGTCTGTGCGTCCGTTCGTCTGTCTGTCAATCCGTCTGTCTCTCTCTCTGCTCTATCTGGTGTGCTGTCCCTCCTGACTGTTGTGTTGTCACTTTTAATTTAACAGTCCGATGGTTTTTCAATTTACCTTGTAAAAGCTGCGCCGTCACTTGTGACGAATGTTAATTGCATGGTGTTTGTTGTTGTTACTTTTTATTTTTATGATTTCCTTCTCGATGACGAGTGTCCCCATCCCGCACACTTCAGTTTCTGAACAGCGTAACCCTCCATGCCACCTTTTGATATTTAACACTTTTTATGCTCTAAACGTCTCTCACCCTGAACAACCAGAAATTCCTAACCAAATTTGTGCTTTTTCCAATGAACATTTAATTTCTGATGAATCAAAGCAGGCCATCGGCACGCTGACGATTCTCCAGCTATCAATACTACAGCTATCAATACTACAGCTATTGCTATTGCTCACACGACATGTGCATTTACTTACAAGTTATGTTTTATCGTTTCAAGAAACGCTGTTAACCTGGCAGTTTTAAAACTGAATGAACAAGGCCTGTTGGACAAATTGAAAAACAAATGGTGGTACGACAAGGGAGAGTGCGGCAGCGGGGGAGGTGACTCCAAGGTCAGCCTCAATGTCACCAAAATCGGGTACCGTAGTGCAGAGTAATCGGCAAGGCTATTATTCCTGAACGGACGCCCTCGACGGGTGGCGTGAGCCGCGGGCCAATCATTGATTAGATCAGATTCATTTCCAAACAAGAGTAAATTCCAAACCCTGATTCGGCTGACGGAGGAGAAACGAGCTGGCACCGCTCTGAGGAGAACCTGAGGAGAACCTGTTCTAAAAAGGCCCTGCAGAGCTGAAAACTCGTCGACGCCGCAAGCTACGATGTCTGTCTCATTTTTAATAGTGACCCTGTGTGTGTGTGTGTGTGTATTCAGAGCTCATCTCTGAACCATGTGCTGAAGTGGTTCTACCTTTTAGGAATTAATCCTTCAGAACCCTCAGGTTTGTACCATTGGGTTCCTTATCAGGTTCCCCCTGCTCCTCTATGAGGACGTCCACAAAAACAGAACCCTGAAATTCAGAGTAAGCTGCTTGTTTCCTGAGCACCTCCCCACAGCTCCTCCTACGTTCTGATGTTGAAGCCAGCACTCAGCACTGCTCCGACTCTAATGAGGTCATATAGAGAGACGGCAGCGGTTCTCCTGAACCAGGCCCTGAGAACCGGCTGTGAGAAACCACAGACTTTAAAAACAAAAGAAGAAAGAGTTCCCTGAAACGAAGGCAGTCTGACAGGTCCTCACCCTTCTCCCCCCCACACGGTGTGTGTACAGGTTAATTACACTCTTAATCAAAGTCCCTCCCGTCTCCTGTGAGCTAAGCTTATCGTCCAGCTGCCACTGCACCCTAATGATTCCAACACTTCAGAATCAAACCCACGGCGGGTCCTGCGTGCAACACAGGGGTCCGATTCTAAACTCTCCTCAGTGTGACACAAACATTCTGCCCGTCAGTCAGCGGGGCAAACGTTACAAAGCGGCGCGCCGCGCTCCGATCGGCGGGACGGACGCCGGGCGACCGGCACGCTCCCGTGGTAACAGCGTATGCCGATTACTCGAAGCGATATGGGTGGGTCCTGGCACCTTAGTCTAGCTTCTGCTGGATAGAAGGTAACAGTCAGCCATGTCTGCCAGAGTGTGTGTTGTGGAGAAATGGCCAGGAGTCCTGCTTTATCGCTTTGTAAAGTATGCAAGTAGATAAGAACTTGAATAACATAAAATAACATAATATAATGTTATTTATGTTATTTTCCACGTGAAGAACTCCTGTAAACCTTGCAGTATTGAAACTCAGTGAACAAGGCATCTTAGCCAAGCTGAAAAACAAATGGTGGTACGATAAGGGTGAATGTGGGACCAAGGACTCTGGAAGTAAGGTCAGTCGCTGCAGGTCTTTTGTACTGATTCCAAATTGCATATTTTATTCATAAGACAGATCACCTTGTGTGCATTTTTTTGCTTTATTTAATGTGTAAAGCTAGATCCAGATCCCTGTAGCTCCTGCACGGTTCCCCACCTGCATCCCGTTCTCATCTCAGTACTGCTAAAGATAGATTAATAAAGCGTGGGGAATCCGTAAGAGTGCAGGCTACTCAGTTTTCTGCTGCTTTTTTTTCTAATTTTTTTAGTATTTATTTAATGATGTTGATGATGCACATATAACCATTATGCTGCTGAATCTATTTACCAAACTTGGAATTAAAACATTTGATTTGCATCATTACTGATTTGCATGCGTATATTAAATTGTTTATCTTGTTGTGTCGTGAAGCCGCCGGCCGCGCACCGCAACAAGTTAAAGGATATAATAAACCGGCGTGTCCACCCTCGGAGGCGTGTGCCGGCCTCCCGTCCACGTGCCGTCTCACGGGGTTACACTGCAAATGGTAAAACCTTCTGTAAACAAATTTTTAATGAGTAAGTTTGGCAGGTGGGCGGCAGCAGAATGGTTCCAGATTCCATTAGCGTCCTGTAGACAAGCTGTCCAATGACCTCCGAAAGTTCAGTAGACATTAGATGGGTCGGAGACGCGGGTCGGACCTGTATGTAACTGATCAGCTTCCTCGTGCGGGCCTAGGCTTAGATTAGAAATGCCAGAACCCGGCGCTCCGAGTTGACCTCAGGCCTCCTCCTGGATGGCTGCTGGTCCTGCAGGCATGCTGAAGATTCTCAAACCTTCAGGTGGCTGTAGAGACCAGAGTGTCAAGCTGGGATGGTTGAAGGAAGCCTCTGCTTGTAAGCTGGGTGCTCCACCCTGATGGAGGAGCACCCGCGGAGGTTCCGTCTTGTAGCACTAGTCCTGGTCTGCTGATAGGTAGATGCCATTGTGTAGAGTGAGGATGTTCTGCTGCATGTATCTGACACACACCAGTACAAACCACACTAACGGACATCCTCGCTCCTCATAGGACAAGACAAGCGCTCTGAGTCTAAGCAATGTAGCCGGAGTCTTCTACATTCTGGTGGGCGGACTGGGGCTGGCCATGATGGTGGCTTTAATAGAGTTCTGTTACAAATCACGGGCCGAAGCCAAAAGGCTAAAACTTGAAAAGAACGCCCAAAACTTTAAGCCCGCCCCTCCGCCCAACACTCAGAACTTTGCCACGTACAGAGAAGGCTACAACGTCTACGGAACCGAGAGCGTAAAGATCTAAAGGTACTGTATTCCTTTAATCTCTTTAGTCACTAAGATGCTGAAATGCAGGTGGCGAAGTTCTCCTGAAATGGGTTCTGCATTCTGATGTTCGGTGTTGGATGTGTGTTGGGTGGATGACCTGACTCTGCTCTGTTCTGTGCAGCTGTACACACTGAGTGAACTGTTGGTCTTGGCCTTGACGATTGTGAGAGGAGAACCTTACAAAGCGATGGTTAGATCTTTAAGAGGTTTTACTCTCCACCTTCACCTCACTCCATCCTCATTCACACACCATCAGACAGGAGAGGATTTCATCAGCCCAAAGAAGGAGCCCGTGTCCTTCAGTGCCTTACGGAACACTCTGAGATCCCTCGGTCGAACACGAGCCCGCCATGATGACATACATCACCCGCCGCCATCTGTGAATAAACTCCTAAACTGTGTAACTCCACGGAGGTCGAGAAACAAAGCCATCGTGTGACCCGAGCACATACGGACCCGAACCCGGAGACGAGGCGCCGAGCGAGTGCCGGTCATCGAGAACTGTAAATCTGATTTCACAATCACACCCCTTCTAAAGTCCTTCATCACACCGTCCGCCAGATCGTCCCGAGATGTAGGCCGCCCCCGAGCGCCGATGTCCCGGGCCGTTTCCTCCCGGTGCTGCTGACGTTCAGAGCTGCATACATTACCAGACCACAATAAAAAAAAAAAACTGAAACCTTTTCTGAGTCCAAACTCCACAGAACCGGACCGCGGCCCATTTTCACCTTGATTTAGGAAGCTGTACCAGAACCCCACCACGGTCATCTCCATGTAGATACAAACATTCTCCTCATTCTCAATATAGAGAGCGTTTAATAAAGCTCTGTTTGTTTTAGTTGATCATTTTAGTGTCAGATGAAGTATTTACTTAGTAAAATAGCATTAATGATGACATCACTGAGGTTTAAACTAGAGTTCTAATGGTGATACAGGGGAACGCTTAGCACATCGACATTCAGCTCTTAAACTCTCTGTTTACTGACGAAAAGAAGACAACTGTGATTCCACAGGATTTAGGAAGCGCCTCCTAAAACCATGGAACGATAGTTTTATAGATTAAAGAACCTTTGAACTGAAGGGATACTGTATATTTTGTGGAAGCCTGCAGGATTCGTGGCTGAGTGGAACCTTCTTTATGTGCATGTGATAAACCTGTGATTGCTTATTAAAAGCCCTGTAATGTTCCACTCGCCTCAGAAGGTCAGCGACTGAAGCGCGAGTTTTCTATCTGACATTTTAGCCTTTTCTTCCTCTCCTGTTTTTGCACCTCAGTACAGAGAACCCTCGCAGGCTTCCTACTGATGAGAACAGACCAGTGCATGCATGGATCCAATTTACTGAAACCTCCACAGTGAGGCCTTCTATAAAGAATTTTCATATATTTTGTAAATAAAACCCATAAAGAAAAATAGACTGTGTGGTGACTGACCTGATCCAGGTGTGTGTGGGGGGATGGGGACTAAAGGTCAGAGGTCCTGATGATGGGTGAGAGATTAAAGAAGGATATGAGACAAAAAGAAAAACACAAACATCTGGATGAGTTAACTGAGCAGCGGACAATGATGTTATAAATTACGGAAGCACGCGTTCATATCTGACTGTTAAAACAGTTCTCAGATCAGTTTACAGAATCCAAGTTCATGCTTACAAAAGAAAAATCTTGTATTAAAGTGGATTTAACATCACATGACCAACCGACACTGTTTCTCACCGTGGTGCTTAATAAAATGATTTATAAAAACGGGTCATTTGATTGGCTGGGCCAGATTAAAATGAATTACACCCCTCTGAGCGTCACATTCTAGCGTCACTGTGATATATAACACATTATTATAATAATAAAATACAGATGAATATAAACAGCGATCCTGTTCTTCTATAATTTGGCCACTAGAGGGCAGTTATCAGAGAACCTGCTACTCAGAATTAACGGTCACTAGATTACGTCGCGGAAGAGCAAATTATTCATTTATATAAAATGATATTTTATTGTCAATAAAGGCATTTATGAATCCAACCATATTTTTAAATGTAGTGTTTAATTGTAAGTGTTTAATAAACGAAATAATCTCTGATGTTGTCCACTGTATTAATAAATCAGGGGCGTGAGGTGAAACTAATCTGCGTCTCGGCCGAACCACACCTCAGTCCGCCGAATTATTCAGGACGAAGTGCCTCAGTGCTTTATTAAATTTACTATTTAAAGTTCATTTAACAATTTAACAATTTGATTATATTCTGTAAACCGAGGTGTTTAACGGTTAATAATCAGGTTCAGGTGAATGACACTCACCAGGACTTCGTTCCTCAGGGGAGGCTCCGTCTTCGTCGTGTGTCAGCGGGCTGCGGGTTTAAATCCACTTTAATCGACATTAATTCACTTAAATTCATTAAAATCCACTTTAATCAAAATTAATTAACTTTAAACCCACAGACTCGAGCCGAAACGCCACAAACCCAGCCACCTTCACGCGCACTCAAGTCTCCCGCCAGTTCTGACGTCATCGATGGGACACGCCCCCATCTCACTGTTCTATTTCTCTCTGGTTTCGTAACCCTGTGATCTCCACCTTTCCCTCCACTCTTTGTTTGGAGGTGAAAGTTCCTTATTCATCCATTATCTTCTGCTTTATCCTCTACTAGGGTCATCCATGGAATGCCCATCCAGGGGAGAACGTTTCGGGCGCTGGGCAGATCCACCTAGGACAGGGTGCCAATCTATCACTGGACACACACACTATATGGGGCAAATGGAGAATTCAATTGACCTTAATCCATGTTTTTGTATGGGAAAGAACCCAGAGGAAACCCACGCAGACACCGGGAGAACATGGAAACTCCACCCAGATTGGGATTCAAGTTCCTTATTCATGTTCTACTTAAATAACATTAAATTAGACATCAAACTAAAGAATAAAACATACAGACACTGAAAAAAATCTTTTTATTTAGAAAAACGATACACTTTTGTACTTGAGGGCATTAAAAAGGTGAAAAGTAGCTCTGACTGATCCCAGACTTCACTGATCCCCCCCCCCCCCCAAACACACTCCGCTTTTATTCTAATAGAAATGTTAAAAACACTCAGCGGGGGTCTGAGCAACACTGAGAAGGAGAGTTAACAGGAAGTGATGCGTTACAGGTATCCAGTTTATTTAATGTACACATCATATACAAAGCGAGTGTCTGCGGTGCTGCGGGACGTCCCACGGTCCACATCCCACGCCTGAACATCACACGGCCATTAAAACGAGGGAAACTAATAAATAACGCCCAAATCAAACACACCTGCTCGTTCGCTTTAAAACAAACTAAAGAAAGCGGCGGGTGAGGAGATATAAAAGGCAGCGGCGTCGGGGGCGTGGAGGTGGAGGGCGTGGAGGTGGAGTCCGTGTGGTTCTGCAGCACATTGTGCTAAAATAGAAAGAAGGAACTTTCAGCACGGTACTGAAATCACAATAAAAATGCGACGTTAAAATACGAGCTACGACGGATTAGCAGGTCCACGCCGATCAGAGGGGTCACGGAGAGAAGCGACGCTCCGCTCGGGGGCACGGAGAGGGTGGGGCACACATCCTGGTCCTGGAGGAGGGGCGCGATGGGGAATCCTGAACACACACACGGCTCAGTTCAGATTGAAGATTCCAGACCATAATAATCTGTTTTAACAGATCACCAGTACTCCATCATTCAGTACACAGAGGTCATGTGTTCATGGGGCGTGGATGTGGGGAATCGGGGTCAGGGCTGTAGGGCTGATACAGGTGCATTGTGGGTACCTGTGGCATCGGCGTGCATTATCTGTGCTTCTCTGATTTATGAGTGCAGGAGGTTAAGGACAGAATCACGGACCCACAGACGTGATGTCATAATGAGCTCAGAGATCATAGCCCATGATTCACACGGCCCACTGCAGCATCCCATAATAGCTACATCAAAGGATATTGTTTCTTGTCTTCCTTCATGCCGGAGCTGTCGCGCTTTTTCTCGGACTTCTCCTTATCATGCCTGGATTCCTGGATCAGAGAGACGCAGTGATGAGCCGTGATTCAGTGAGTTAGTGATTCGTAGCTGGTTGTGAGCTGCTGTGTGAGGGGCGGGCTACCTTCTTCCCCCCCGAGCTCTTCTCAGGTTTGCACAGCTCACTCTTGTCCTTGCCGGTGGATTTGGAGCGCTTGCCGTTGCCGTTGCCGTTGTCGTTGGACTGTGGTGAGTCGGGTGGGCTGGTGCTCCTGCTGTGTTTGGAGCCTAGAGTGAGAACAGAACACACTGCGTTCTGATTGGTTCTGATGGGGCCTCCGGTCCGCTTTCTGACTTCATAAAGGCAGGGCTTCAGTCACTCACCGGTCCCATTCTCGTCTTTGCGCCGCTTGGCCTCCTGGCTCAGCTCGCGGTCACTGTTGGCGTAGTCCTTAAAAAACAGAGGGGGAAAAAAAAAAAAAAAAAAAAAAAAAAAAAACCCCCCCCCCCCCCCCCCCCCCCCCCCCCCCCCCCCCCCCCCCCCCCCCCCCCCCCCCCCCCCCCCCCCCCCCCCCCCCCCCCCCCCCCCCCCCCCCCCCTCTTGTCGCTCTCGTTCTTGGCGGGTCCTGCGATGTGGTTGGCATGGTGCTGTGGGAGACGGGACAAGGGATAAGCCAGGATAATTAGAACTGTGCCTGAATCATGGCGTGACATCACACCTGAACCTCTCGCTCATACACACACATACATACACACAGGGTACAGCAGACCCTGTAAAAATGTACAGACAGGATTCTCCATCAGTTCTCTACCAGTCCTCCATTAAAGGATTAAACAGCAGGAAGATTTTAAGATGATGAGCCAGTGATAACATGGCGTCACTCAGGTGTGATGATGGGTGTTGAGTGTGGACGTCCGGTCCACAGGGTGAACATTAAAGGAAAGACCTTCACATCTCTCTGACTCTGATCTTTTAAATAAACAGCAGATGGAGGAGAGGAACACCTTCAGAATGTGTACAGATGTTCCTGCAGCTGGATGAGGGTTGGAGCAGGGCTGAGGAGTGCTGCCTCCAACACCTCAGACTCCCGTCATTAACCCAGAAACCGAGAGGTTTACACAACAGCTCTGCACTCCCCTCAGATCAATCACAGCCTGATCAAATCAATCAGCGCGAAAGATGGAGGGATGGAGGCACGGCGTCTTCATCATCCTCCTCCTCCTCAGCACAGGTCAGCGGTGGGACTTTAATGAGAACCTTTACATTGCTAATTGACGCCACTCTATGTAACATGTCAGCAGCTGGAACTTTTCTCCAGGAGGAAGGAGAAATGAAAGGAGTAGAACGCGAGTACAAGCTCGTTAGCGCTGCAGGAGTCGGCCGTCACGCCGGGCGCAGAAGAACCGCTGGAGATGTGAAGCCTTTTTTATTTTTTGGCTCCTAATTAGGGCCGTTTCCTTCTCCTCTTGCCTGCTGCCATGAGCGAGGAGCGTACAGCGAATCTGCTCCATGCTGCACCTCCCTCCACCTGCAGTTTGTTTACTTACACACCACCACACATCCTCCACCCTACAGAACATCTGCCTTTAGAACGTCAGACACAAATGCCTTTAGAACATCCTCCACCCTACAGAACATCTGCCTTTAGAACGTCAGACACAGAAAGTCGTGGCAAAACCAGGGCGCCCCCCACAGGACGGAAGTCTGGTGTGATCTATACACAGCATTAACAGAGTTTATAAAGTTGTGGCTCAGTTAAGCAGCACTGCACTGAGGTTCCGCAGGAACACCCCCGAGGAGCCAGCCATCAGATCAGGTTCTACAGCAGCATCAATTAACACAGAGTGACTGATGAGAACCCTGAAACACTGCGTGAATAGAGAAAAGAGTAAATAGTGTGGACTGGAACATGCGCACACGCACACACACACACACTAATTTAAATAAGCTGCTGCTCTCCGTAAAAGGAAGGTCTGACAATAACAGCAGAAGCTGACAGATTCAGCGCTGAACTGATAAACTGCAGCCTGCTGTAGGAGCAGACACGTCAGACGGAACCCGCTTTCAGACTGGAACCTTTTCCCTTCACTTACAGCAGGAAACACTTATCTCTCCTGCACATGAAGAGGAGCGCCTCACACTGACGGCCAATCAGATCCAGCAGAGTCAATACAGAGCGCCTTATTAATAAAGAGCCATTGTGCTGGAGAAATTACATTAGCACAATGCGAAGCTGTGTGTGTGTGTGTGTGTGTGTGTGTGTGTGTGTGTGTGTGTTGCAGACGCTGACATGCAGGCCACATTTTGAATGAGAACAGATTTCTCATTCACATGTACATAACTGATGCTGAACTCTGGACCCAGGGGTGAAAACACAAATTATTTTGTACAAAGCAGCATTCGTTCGTGTGGAACCATCAGAACAGCATCTCATTATCTCAGTACAGAACTCAAACATGGGACAGATCTGCACCCACCTTGGAGGCTGAGTCCTTCAAATCATTCAGATTGTCCTGTAGGAATGAACGGAGACGACAGATGAGCTGAAGAGGTTGGCACACAGCAGGAGAAAGGGGTTCGGGGGCAGGGGGGCTGGCTGGTAGGCATTCCACACATCCCCATAGACACCTTCAAAGACTACAACTTTCACAGGGTTAGTGAAGGAATCAGCGCGTGGAGTGATGCTGGAGAAATGTGGATCTGTGTGTGTGTATATTCATATGATTTGATAAAGCTGGTGAAAGTGCTAGTTAATTCAGTGCTGCTGGCAGTGTGACCTGTGCTGTATGGAATACAGGTGAGGTGTACAGGTGAGGTGGTGCAGACAGAATTACAACAAGCTCCCCGGTTGCAGATAAGCAGCTCCTTCTGGAAAGGCTTTGCCCGTGTTTTGGAAGCCTGGCACTATCGACTGCTGCTGGTGATGCATCGTTGGGGGGAGGGGGGGGTCCTGGAAGCGTGTGAAGATCAGCTGGGAGAGGACCAAAAACATTCTGCCGTGTAGCACAAAAAAACAGCAGAGATCCCAAAAATGGGCAGGGGCATCCAGGAGGGGGGCGACGTTATGCGCATTGGAACAGGTGTGCACGTTCCACGGGACTCCGGCTCACTCCGTCTCACGTTGGGATCTTGTGCTGGACCCGTCACCAGGTGGTCTGCGGCGGGGCGACGCCCATAATGTAGCTTCACGGCGCCGGAGCACGGAAAACGCCGACTCACAAAAAACTTTACATCTATTATTTACAAAAATATTATGGAGGCACTTCGGGAGGATCTCAGAACGTACAAAAAAAAAAAAAACTCTTCAAAGTCCAAGGAACTTTATCGTAGGAAAATAGATTCAAAAATACAGACTCTTCAAAAAAAAAAAAAGTAGTAAAAGCGAGCGAGCCAGTCCATGTGAGCTGGAACTTCTCCCCCTGCTGCTCTGATAACGGGCTGGGTCCCACGGGGCTCTGCTCAACTCGGACGTGTGGAGGAAGGGGACAAGAGGAAACGAGGGCACGGCCCTCCTCAGGCCATACTAACCTTAACCGCAGAGGAGTGCGATGGTGAGGCGTGTGCGTCCAGCTTTCGTCTTTTTTGTTCTGGAGGAGGAGAACGGCAGGGGGTTGATTTTCAGGTCAGGTGATCAGTTCTGTATTTACATTAATTCAGCAGAAACATCTTTCTATAAATGTTACAGATTTAAACATGCAGCATACATGGGTGCGAATTTTGTATATTCTCCCCATGTCTGTGTGGGTGTTCTCTCACAGTAGTAGGTTGTGTGTGACAATGCTCCCCAGGTGTAACAGAACAATACCGTTCTAGAGCCCATGTCCTCCCCTACACTGGTGCTGTTATAAATAATAAGGAGGACGCTATTCTCAGACCCAACTGCTGCATTCTGCCCCAAATCTGAGAGAGAACCTGCACAGAACCTACACTCCATGACCTGATAAACGCACCAACCAGGCGGCAGCTCCAGCTGCGTCACGTTTTAGTGTTCTAGATGCTGTTCTGTGAGTTTAATAATGAAGACAGACAGACGTCTCACCCCGTTCAGACTCTACTCCTTCAGATCGGGGAACCGGAGACTTCAGGGAAGCCGTGCTTTTCTCGCCCTTGCTGCTTTCCTTTAGTTTGAGCTCCTTGGTTACGTCTCGCTCCTTGGACGACTCTCTGTCCACAGCCTTGGCGTCGCTCTTGCTTTTCTCCTCCTTTTTCTCCTCTTTCCTCTTATCTTTGTCGACTTTGGGCATCTTGTCTTTAACGTCGCCGACCTTCTCGTCTTTCTGCTTCTCCTTGCCGGCTGCCTTGACCTCCAGAGTGCTCGCCATGTTCTTTTCCTTCTTCTCCTTTTTCTCCTTCACACCTTTCTCCTTCTCCTCCCTCTCTTTGCTCCCTTTGGTGCTGTAAATGGAAGCAGATTAGGATTGGTTTTAGACACAGATGAAGGCTCTCGTACGACCGGGGGTCAAAGGACAGGACAGGACAGAAGGCCAATCCCTGAAGCAGTGTTTTTGCTGTAGTGAGTATGATGGGACTGTAAGTTTCTCGTGTGGTGAGGAGTGAGACATTCAGCTCGTTCTGCAGGCTCCTCTCACCGATCGCTCAATTTAATGGAATAATAAGCGGATTTCCGCCTGAAACAGTGTTCAAATGAGATTATGCAGTTCATAGAGAAGGTAGACTTTGATAAAAGATTGATTTATTTGGAGAGTAGTTTGAAATAATAAGCTGCACTAAAGTTCCCTGCCTCAGGGACTAACCTTTTAATAACATTATGCAGGAGATGAGAGTAGTACATCATCCTGCAGATCTTCTCCGGGTCATACAAGGTGTGTGTGTGTGTGTGTGTGTGTGTACCTGTTAGGCGTGCTGTTGCCGTTGCTGCAGCTCATTTTCATTCCTGACGTTGGATTTTTGTTGGTCACTTTTAAAGCCACCTGAGATTTTTCCTTTGATTTTTCTACAAAAAAAGTGAAAACTCATCATCATCATCATCATCATCATCATCATCCACACTGTGATCCATCAATCAATCATTCTGTAACAGTCTGATTCAGAACCTGAACTGTGAAGCTGTAAGTTTGAACTGAACATGTTTACAAAATAAATAAAAGTGAATTCACATGTTGTCCACATTTCCGATAGCACAGAACAGTTTGGGGAAGGACTATTTCTGATCCAGTTTGAGGTCCTTAAAACTACAATGATCATCCAGCTGAAAGCAGTAGGTGTCCACATACTTCTGCTCATAATTCATGACAATTCCAGAAGCTGCAGATAGAGAATCGGAGCTTAAACTGAAGTCTATGCTTTGATGTATGAACAATCAAAGTTTAATTAAAGGCTGAATGTCTGAGCTGAAGCTCATTAACCACAAAGACATCCTCCTAAACCCAAAGGTGTGTCTGCATCAGGAGCCGAGTGACCCTGCAGTGTTAGTGCGCTCTCACTTTAACAGATGAGCGACAGCGGCTCAGTCTAAAGTATGAGGACGCCTCCAGAACAAGGCTGAATGCAGGAGCTCGGTGCTGGGTGGAGCTCCAAAATAAATCTTATTTACCCGTGTCCTCAGCCACTCCGTCCTCAGTCCTTGCCACATTGCCGGAGGTGAGGGTGGCAGCGCCGGTCTTGGTCGAGCTGCCCGGTCCGTTCTGCAGGGCCCCGGAGTTGGAGGTGCTCACCAGCTCCTTGTAGTGAAACTCGTTCTCAGGCACCATGTGCATTTTCCTGCTTTTCAACTGGCCAGAGTAACTGCAAGTCACAGACGTGGTTAAAACCCCGCAGGGGCATCAGTCTCACAGCACAGAGCACTGAACATGACATTTAAACACATGGTATTAACATACAGCAACTGAACACTTGAACCACAGCCTCTAACTGACACCAACACCATCAGCGGAGCTGAGCTCACAGCTGAACCGGGATTAAAACAGGCCTTCCCCAAACGGCTGCTCCAGACCGGGAACCTTACACCAGTCTGAACTGTGAGCTCTGAGACTACAGAGGAAACCAGAGTTCCTGTAGGAACCCCACACAGGTCAGGAGAGAACCCGCTAACTCCAAACTTTAGTGGGAAACACAAGGTTCAGATCAGTATCAGGTTTTAACTCAGTCACATCCAGTTCTGATGATGTCACTCATCAGCGCGAGAGTGCCGTCAGGAGAACGCAGCTCTAACCCTAACTCACTGCAGCTCAGATCGTTAAACTACACTCCAAAACCTGGGAACCAGAACACAGAACCCCCCACCACTCCCCACCCCTCCATCCATTTAACACTGCAGACATGATACAGTCTGGTCAGAATGTAAGGTACCCCATGGCCAAAGCATAGAGGTCAGGCCTCTTCTCCTTCTCCTCCTGGCAAATCTTGTGAACGCGGCACTCCAGCGCCTGGCCCAGGTTCAACACTTTGGGGTAGAACGGGATGATCTTAGTCAGGACGATCAGGATGTTCCGAATATGGGTGTATTCCCCCGTTTCCAAACAGTGTACTGAGGCCTGGGGAACACACACACACACACGTCAGTGTAACAACTATAATAAGTGAAAATCGTGATTATAATGTGATTAAATCAGAGCTGACACTGAATTTGATTAGGTCAGATGCAGAGTTGTGTGTGTGTGTGTGCGCAGCTGAGAGTCTGATCAGTGAGATCTGTTCCTAAGTGAAGAACATCTTTTATAATGCTGCCATGTTTACAGATCGGCAGCTCTGAGGTTGCTCCTCACTTTAGTCAGTTTGTAGTGCCACTTGTGAACGACGTGTCTGAAGTTCTCATAGTCCAGTTGGTCCGCTTTATTCCCTCCGTCGAAGCCACTGGCTCGGAAAATAGTGAGGAATCCTGGGTAATTGCCGCATTCCTGTGGAAGAACGTGCATGAGGGGGTTGGTTATTTCTGAAAAAGGGAAAGTCAGTCAGGCTGTAACTCTGGTGTAGGGTTCAGCAAGCCACAATCAGCAGAACACCCCCTTCTCCATGTCATCAGCATTCTACATAAATAAACGGCTTTTTAAACGGCTACAATGATATTAAAGGACATGCAGACACATCAGTACACACAGGGGGACAGCGTGACCCGCATTGCAGCTGACCTTTTCATACACAGCTTTATCACTGTGCCACCGCGTCACCGTCTCCAACATACAGCACAGAAAGCGGCCATAACGCCGGGACTCGTTCTCCGTACAGCTCGCCACTGTGTAGATGATGTCTGAAAACACCTGCACACACAGAGAGATCGAAAGGAATAAGAAGTGTGTGTGTGTGTTACACAGGACTGCTTGTGTGGTTTATTATTAAGGCTGCAGTAGGAACACTCACCCGATCGTAACACAGCAGTGTGCAGAAGTTGGGAGTCTTCTGCTGGTGCACGAGCTCTACGAAGCGCGCACAGTACACCGCATCGATGGCCGAGAACACACAGCGGGGGAAGAGGCACAGCTGCAGGAACTTGGTGATGGTCTCATTCTTGGTAGATTCTGTAGAGTGAAGCAGGGAAACAGGTTTGATATGTGATGATAATGAAGATGCAGACAGGACAGTGTGTCTGCTATGACTCAGATCAGAGAACCAGCTTAGAAAGACTTTGATTTTAATATATAGATGGGATAGGAGACGTGCTGGTACTCACTGGCGAGTAACCAGTTGTCCTTCTCCAGTTTGAGGCGCTGTAGAACCCTCTGTACGTGCTCCTGCTGCTTCTTCTCCTCCTCCTGGAGTTTGTCCTGCAGCGCCGTGCAGCGTTCCTTTTCCTTCTTTTTCTTGTTGGGAGGCTGCAGGTTTAAACACACAGCGTGGGGTGAGACCGGCACTCCACCCGACCCGTCCCGCACCACACGGAGGCTCTCGTACCATTTCAGAGTTTTCCTCCACGGCTTTGATCTGCATCTTCAGTTTGTTGACCTCGCGGTCGTAGGCTGCCGTGGGCACGGCGAGGTCATACATGGTGAGCGACCAGAAGGTGGCGTAGAACTGCGGCCGCAGGTCATCCCACACTCGAGGCAGATGCAGGGAGACCACCGCCTCGTGCACGGGCGACATCACCTGCTCACAGGACGTGATGTACTTCTGCAGCTTCTGCTGCTGCCGGTTCCCCTTCTCCGTCTTCTTCAGCTCGTCATATTTGGCCTGAAAAAAAGCAGAGGACGGTAAGACGAGGACGGAACCGCGAGTGTGACGGCACAACAAAACGGGCACGGCTTCTGGAGTAGGACCGAGCGGAGCCTGGCGGAGGCTGCTGGCTCTCAGACGAACCGAAATAAAAGCTGCAGAACATTTCTAATTTAGAAAGATCAGTGAAATGCAGCAGCAGCAGCAATGTGCACCAGAGGAGATACAGAACAAAGCATCAGAGGGGTGGGTGGGGTATCCAGTCTCCAAACGCCCCTTAGATCAGTCATTTAATAAAACATACACTACAGGATAAAATAAAAATAAATTAAATAACTCTGATATGGGCGGCACGGTGGCTTAGTGGTTAGCACTTTCGCCTCTCAGCGCTAGGGATTCCCGGTTCGAATCCCCATCTGGGTGGAGTTTCCATGTTCTCCCCATGTCTGCGTGGGTTTCCTCCGGGTTCTCCGGTTTCCTCCCACAGTCCAAAAACATGGAACAAGTTAATTGAATTCTCAAACTTGCCCCCTATAGAGTGTGTCTGTGAGTGAGTGTGTGCCCAGCGATGGATTGGTCCTGGGTCTATCTGCCCAGCGCCCGAGACGTTCTCCCCTGGATGGGCATGGGGAACCCCACCGCGACCCTAATAGAGGATAAGCGGAAGATAATGAATGAATGAATAAATAACTCTGATATAATAAATTAATCTGATTTAAATTGTGTATGATGATACAGATGATGAAGGGTCACCGCTGTGAGATCGGAAACTGGCCGCTTCACGTGAAGGTCGGACTCACCATGATCTGATGTGCGTACATTGGCCGGGATAGGAAGAAGGCAGCGTCGTGGGGGGTGTGGAACTGGTTACACAGCACATCTATGGAGGGAAGGCGTTTAATATAATCCTCTGTGCTCAGGTTGGATGCCAGGAAACCGCCAAACTGCACCAGTGTGTCATGACACTGAAAGAAAGGACAAGAGAAAGCAGAGAGAACGCAGCATCGTTAGCCCTCTGCCGCTGTCGGTTCCCAACCACATGCAAATGCTCTTAATAAATCCTGGTGTTGCTTATTTATTTGGAGGACTGAAGTTGCTTTTATTAAAGTCATTCATCACCAAGAGCTCAGCCCTTCGGGAAATCGATGTAATGCCCACTAAAGCAATTTGGACGGAGAGAGAGAAAGATAGAGAGAGAGAGGCAGAGGATGCTGGAGAGCGCTCTCGGTCTCCACAGTAAAGTGGGATGCAGTGAAGCGTCTCCTGGACCCACGGTCAGCATCACTAGGGGGCTGCAGGGAACAGCTTCAGAATACAGAGCAGCTTCTTTAAACTGTAAGGTGGCTGATTCAGGATCAGTCTCTGTGCAGAGTGAAGCCCACATTGTAATGGGCACTCTTATTTTCTTTACCCTTCATAAGCATGAGCATTCCAAACTCATACAGTTCCTGTCAGAACCTCATTAACCCCGTCCTCACTGTGGACCTGCTCATGAGAACGGCCATAAGGCAGTGTAGGGGAATAGGCATGAGAACAGGGCCTTCCCCAAAGTATTAGATCAGCCATTAAGGCATGAATAAGTGAGAGCACCACTGAAGTGTACATCGTGGCAAGGTGGAGGAGCTCTGCTTCTGCAGCACCGTGTGAACCAGAACGCTGGGACTGATTCATTCATTCATTATTTATCTCCCGCTTTATCCTCTATCAGGGTCGCGGTGGGGTTCCCCATGCCCATCCAGGAAAGAACGTCTCAGGCGCTGGGCAGATACACCCAGGATAGGGCGCCAATCCATCGCTGGGCACACACACACACACACACTCTATATGGGCCAATTTTGAGAATTCAAATGACTTGATCCATGTTTTTGGACTGTGGGAGGAAACCTGAGAACCCGGAGGAAACCCACGCAGACACGGGGAGAACATGGAAACTCAGATGGGGAATCGAACCGGGAATCACTAGCACTGAGAGGCGAACGTGCTAACCACTAAGCCACCGTGCCGCCCGGGACTGATTCAATCTGATTTAATTCTCCAGATTAATAAACCCACTGAGAGCTGCACCGGAACAGACGGAGGAGGCCGGAGCCACGCAAAAGCTCCAAAGTGGACATCAAAGGAATCCTGAGATTGGTTTGGCTCTGCTTTTCACAGCTCTAATGACTTGTGAGCGACATGGCGCCCCGGGGGAGGGGGGTAATGCGGTGGACAGATGGAAGGCCAGGCGGCGACTCTTCACGACTCTCAGGTTAAGATGTTGGCTTTAACGTACGTGTGGCTCTGTGGGAGCCGAGCCGCCGAGCTGAAGCCACTCCCACTCTGAGAAAACAGGGAGGACATCAAACAACCCCACAGCGCCACAATCAGAGGGTCAACCTCTTCCTGCCGTACTCTTATTGATGTACGGAATGTTCAGATTGATGTCTGATGACTTTGATCAGATTGAACACCCCGGGTTCCGTCAGGTTCTTCATCCTAATGCTGAATTGATCAGCTGTACTGACTGAAGTGACATCATTAATAAGGTGTGAAAACCAATCATGTGACTGAAGTCCCCCCCACCTACCCTTTATGATGAGGTCGTCAGGTTGGATCATTAAGGGTAATTAATTGTCACATGACACAAACATCTATATTTAAAAACAGTGTGATTACAGGACGTAAATATTTACCTGACACGGCGTTAAATCCACGCCGTGACTTAAACATCTTCCTATGCATAATTATACGAGATCGCGTTCCTAATTAATATGCGAGCGGCGTCGGGGCTCCTGAGAGCTCGTTTGTTCAGCGAGAGGTTTCGCTTCGTAAACACAGCGCTCTGTTCATGGTAATTGAAAGTACGCTAAATAAAGCATACAAAGTACTAATTAGTGTTTTTTTGGAAAAGCCGAAGGAGGCTTCACGGATAAATCTCGCAATCACACCCGATCTGATCGATCTCGCGGGGAAGCCGCGCGCCTTTTCAGCTGATTGTAATGAGGCGCGCGACTTCCTGCGCGGGACGGGGGAAAAAACAAGTCGAAATTAATAATTAAAGCACTTTCCCACCGAGGTCACGGAGAAAAGTGCCGCACGTTCACACGGCGGGTAATTATTCTCACAATCTCGCGTGCTGAGGGGGCCGTCGCTAAAAGCTCTAATTGGAGACATTCAGAGAGACGCGTGAAACCCCCCACTCCGCAAACGAGTGCTGAAGCGCCGGCGTTTTGTATATACCAGCACAAAATGGGGCTGATGATGTTGAGATTTGAACACCATCTGTCGCGCGTGGAGCGGAGCGGCGCGTCCCGAACACGCAGGAAACAATCTGCTGAGCGATGGAGTTCTGCAGCTGGAGAACCGTGACCTTCCCTACACAAAGCCCGCGTTAAAACCACAGCACACGCAAATGACGGCCTACCTGATCGTACAGCTTCCCCACGAGCTTCAGGTGCTTCTCCCCCCCCTCTGAGAACACCACGCCGTTCCTCTGCTGCGCCATCAGCAGGCACAGAGGGAGAGCCAGGTCATGGTCCAGCAGAGCATCCTTCAGACGCTGAGACGACTTCTTTGTGTTTCTGATCTGCCCAAAGTAGCCACCCTACACACACACACACACACACACCTCATGATGCACACAGAAGGCGTTGTATGTTTTACTTTTCCTCTTTAGTATTTTTAATCATAACATGCTTTGTTATTTAGGGGTTCTGTCACCATGACAACACTGATGTAATGACCAGGGCTGAGGAGTAACTCTCAGAACTCTGTGTTATACTAAACAGGGTGGATGTTGGTTCTTAAACACATAGCTCTGGTCCTGTCTCTGACCTCTGACCCCTAATGTTTCGGGTTGAGGGTCCCTGGTTCCCCGGTGTCTGCCTGAGGGTCTCATTCAGTAAAACGTAAACATAACAGAATGAAAACATGAGCCGCTGGAGCCCCGCTCTGTGATGTCACAGTGACCTTCCTCTCAACCTCGTCCTCGGGTTCTGAAGGGGGGGGCAGCTCCTCAGGGCTCTGTACCTCTGCTTTGAGTTGCTCTCCTCCAGTCATGGCCTCCAGCTGCTCCACCGTCATCTCGTCTGTGATCTCGATCCCGGCCATCTTCTGCACCACCTCCTTGAGGATCAGCAGGTCAAAGCTGGGGGAGATCAGAAGACGTGACCGATCTTAATGAAGCGGGAAGAAGTGTGTGCGGTGTACAGGAACTATTCGGTCAGCAGCTTAGTGTGAAGAGTAAACAATCCAAAAGCAATCATCAGAACTCAGAGTCCAACTCACCGCTTCCAAAAGAAATAGATCATTTAAATATCAGATTAATAAAACCTACATTCAGACTGACAGCAGATCAGTTCTGTTAGACAGTGAACAAACACACACACACACACACACACACATCAGGACAAGCAGGGGTAACTGCAGACACAAACTAACCTTTTTCCTGCCTTCAGCTGGTTGGTTACATACTGCAGCAACCCCCCAAGCTCAATGGGGTACTTCCGAAAAACTGCCCCACAGAGGCTGGCAAGACCTAGAACAAGGAGAGAGTGGGTGAGGGGTCACGCCGTGCAACACAACGCAGAACACGGCGCAGATGGACTAAAGAGCCTCCTGAGTTCATTAACATTCAAATCAATAAGACGTTCAAACAGGACCCCTGAGACGGAGGTCCATTAGGGGAACACACTCACTCTGCAGCCACGAGGAGATGGTGGTGTCATCATGCTTCATCTTCTCCTTCTCTGGATTCGCTAAAGCTTCAATAATGCAATCTAACAGCAGTATGAAGGACTCAAACATCAGACTACAGACCAGAATCTAATCTCACAGAAACAAACATCTAAACCATAAAGGATACAAGCCAGCACGTCGTAGTTCAGGGAGGTGAGGTACTTCAGAGAATCCACCACCGGGGTGATCAGGTTATCATACCACTGGATCTGAGAGAGCATCTGCACACAAACCAGATCAGATCTGCTGGTTACTGATCGGATCTGATCTCACACTGCAGCTTTACTGACCACACCCACAGTTTATCACAGCGTGATGATCACTGCACAAGCTGCTCATTACAATAAAAATAAAGTGTTAAATCAGTTCCTATCCCATCTTTTTGTGTGTGCCGTTTCATTTGGATGGCACCGCGCCACGCCGCCGCTCTTTATGAAGCTGTGTGTGCGTCGGGCGTGCGGCTGAACTCACATAATCAAACAGAATGGTGGGGTTACTGTGGCTCAGCTTTCCGATCTGCCTCCCCGAGGGCTTCACGTTCTCCTTGGTCAACCGCCTGAGAACACAGAACACGGAGCTGTTCATTAGAGTCAGAGAACCACAGCATTCACAAAACACTTTACACCCTTCACTGTTTTCTCAAAGTGCATCAGGCTCTCAACCCACGGCAAGACCGGTCTGGATTTAGGTCCCATGATATTTGTCTGAAATTTGCATGTTCTCCCCATGTCCGTGATGGGTGGGCAGCGCGGCGGGTCGAGCAGACGCCTCGCTGTGAGGACTTCAATTCTAATGTAACAGCACAATAAGCTTTTTAATGAAGCTCACTCCTAAAAACTTCACTCACTGGACGAGAGAGTTAACCAAAACACAGAGTGAGGAGGCAGGCCGTGTTCTCCGAGCTGCTGAAGCGTGTCTGATTAAACCCGCCGCTGCAGGACGGCGCCGCGTTCTCCTTTACACCACTTTAATTGGGACGATAGCGACCCTCTCACTCTCAGGCCTGTGGGTTTGCTTTGGAGTAAAGGGTCGACAGATTTAATGAGACGACCCCGCACCGTGTTCCAAATCCTGAGAGAGGACTACAGAGAGCGGGCGGCATACACACACACACACACGCACACACACACACACACACACACAGAAATACACAAACACACACTAGTACTTCTTGAGTGTTGTTAAAGTCACAGTGTGCAGCCTAAGTGCTTTGCTTAGCCTTCAGAGCACAATAAGCAAACTTTAATGACGCATCCTGGTTTATGAGCAGAAATAAAGCACAAGATGCATAACGCTGCTTCACACACACACACACACACACACACACACACACGACTTTATCCACAGCAGCCGCTTTGAACATCAGCTCAACGAAGTTGAAACACTGAAAGAAAATTGCATTAGGATTCAGCAACCACACAGCGGATTTCATCATTAAAATCTAATAGCTGCTGGGTGTGTGTGTGTGTGTGTGTGTGTGTGTGTGATTCCTGGTTCTAAAAAATCAACAGCGCTTCTTCATTTCTGCTTCAGTGAACATCGAGCCTCTGCAGCACTGCTACCATCTCGCACTGTTCCTCCACCTGAATGCTCCTATTCTCCCAACACCCCCAACACCCACACACACACACACACACTCTCCACATCATTACCATTACATTACAGATATTAACTCCAGCCCTGTGGATGAATCTGTGGATGCTCATTACATGCTGCAGTAAACCTGCACACTTACATCTGTAATATACACACTGTGTACTGACAGGAGTGTGTACACACACATTCATCACCCCAAACAGAGTAGCTCCACTCAATAAAGAGACCGCATAAAACCACCAGATCTGCAGCCGTTCAGCTGTTCCTTCATCACAGAACCTTCAGAACGTGGACCTCACTACACAGAAAGGTTCTGATGCTGGAGCCCAAACACGGCTGAGTTATTCAAACCCACGCTATTCAGATGTCCCGCTGATGGTCACATCCCAGCATGCACTGCTCCAGGACCCAAGATAAGGAGCTTTCGCAGGTTTTAAAATGCTGACAGAACACGAGCACATTTCCTGTAAAGACTGGGCTTCCACAGGAAATGAGGCTGTGAGGCAGAAAAACAGCACATTAGGATTTAGCTGCTGGGTTTAAAGGACATAATTATATAAATAAAAGGTTAGAAAATCCTTTAAACACTTCTCAAGAAGCATTAGGAGCTTTACTCTGTAATTCAATTTGATTTGGAGAAAAGCAGGCGGCGTGTGGAAGAGGAAGCGCGGGGGAATCCCATCACCGTCCCAGGTCTTAGCTTTTTAACTCCATTTAATAAGACCCTGATGAACACTGATGGAGTGGAAACAGGTCTCAGTACAGTAGGGCACCGATAACCGGCTCACCAGGTGGGACGCCACAGACCTACAGATCCCTGAACTACACAAACAACCTGCACCTGATGGGAGGGACTGTACCTCACATGAGACCGAGGCATCGATGTCAAACCTCCATCCATGACCTCTATAAGAATCATCTGACTAAAGGAGCTCGGAGTTCAAGCTTAATGACAAGACAGGGTTCCAACAGAACAGATTTCTAATAACCAATGACGACCTGATATAAACCTGATTGTGATGATGTCATCAGATCAGTTCTCAGGAAGCAGACTGAAGAGCAGAGCAATAGAACATATAAATGGAAGGATATCAGCGCAGGACTAGATTTGGGCAGCAGAGGGAGCGAGGGCTGACGGGAACAGAGGAGCAAAGCAATCTCAGTGAGGCGCGGTTCTCCAGTCGGAGAGGAGGCATCAGGATAAGTGATGGACCGGGTGGCCGTTCTCTGCGGACGGTGCGAGAGCGGTGTTCTAACTAACCTGACCTAACCTATAAAGCACCATCATCATCAGTTCTTAGCCTGAGGCTGCCTGTCCTCAACAGACCCCCCACTGTACCTCTGAGGGCCCTACAGAGGGTCACTGCTCTTATTTTTAGTAGCTCTAATTTGTTCTGCCACTAGAACATCTTATTTGGACATTTGTGTGTCCTCTGATGGTTCTAAACAAACAGGAGGCTGTCCACATAGTTCTGGTTTTACAGTGCAGATGAGAAGCTTCGCCTTAATTAGGAACCATCATCCAACATTAACCCGTTAAGGAGTGAGCGGCGGCTCTGGAAGGCTCGCTCGACCTCGGGCCTCTGATTGCTGATGCGGCGCGTTCTGCTCGCTCAGCCGAATCTGCTCCGACACTAAAACCCCCTCATTTACCTTCAGCCCGTTTGTTCATCTTCCTGCCTTCAATTATCTCAGCAAACATCATCTTTTATTCACGGCAGTGAGGAGGTGGAGGGGGACCTGATGCAGCAGATCCAGCAAACGGCTGCTGCTTCATTAAAAAAGCTCATCAAGCACACGCAGGAGACAGGAATAAAAACGAGCAGGAGCGCACACACACACACACACACACACACACACAGCAGCACTCCCCACAGAGCTGCTGCAATAAGACAGCAGATTTGCACTCCGCGACGTTCTTCGGTAACAAAGCTTCATGTCACGCTGCAGTTTGTGCTATATCGATTGCTCAGGAAGACTTTAAAGAGGAGGAAGCTTACTTCATGATGTATTTGGCTCTGTCCACCGTCTGAGCCTTCACCTTCACCAGGAGCGGGTGGCTGCTGTACGTCTCACTCTTCCACTGACCGTACAGTCGATACCTGAAACCCAACACACTGATCACAGATCAGCACACAGGAACACAAAGATCTGATACAATCCAGAACCCAAGCTCTCTGATCTGCATCAGAACAAACAACAAACAGCTCCACCAGCACACAGAGGCTCTGTACTGACACCAGCATGAAGGATGATCTCACACACACACACACACACACACACACACACAGAACAGGGGTAACAGATGTACCGGTGCTGATAGGGGAAGAGCTTGAAGAAGGCCCACAGCTCCTCAGACATACAGGCATTACAGTCCATCAGCGTGAGTGATGGGAGAAGAACCTGATCGGCAACGCTGAGGAAACAACTGAGCAACGTATCCTGAAAGAGCAAACACACACACACCAACAGCATAAGATCACAGACTGACCACAGATTAGTGTTCAAGCTCTGCTGAATTCACACTCAGCCGTTGCATCTAAACCTGCTCTGGATGGACCTCAGGACCATTATACAGAAACAATAATAGCATGACATCATGCAGGATTACAGAACATTCAGAAGAACATGGTTTCTGATGAGGTGTCTGCTCAGTGTGGAGTCAGCCGTCAAGGTGAGGAACCCATAAATGAGCTGATCGTCTGATAGAGTGAAGACTTTCTTTAAAATCCCCACAGAAACACAGAGAGGTCTCAGAAGAGTTGCAGCTCCATTCCTTTCTAATTTACAATGACACCCCCCCCACCACACACACACTCACTCACCTACACACATCATAACCTTCCATTAATCCCACATGACTCACCATTTTCTCCTTGGCAACTTGCTTGCTTTCGTTTTGGTACTAAGAGAGAGAGAGAGAGAAGCATTTAAATTCAGATCAATACGGGCGTCGAGCGCTCCATCCCTCCTGATTGTGCAGACTTATATAAGAGCACACATTGTGCAGCACTGAAACAAGCCTAATTATACAGAGTGCTTCAGCGTCTCACTCCTGAATGCCAATACCTTCATTATTCACACAGCCCATCTGTACTGCACATCACACACCGTCACACACACACACACACACGCTGGATACAGCAGCAGAAAAGCAGCTCTCAGTTCGCACGGGGCTGTTTAACCTGCATTCCGTCTGTCCGCACGGGTAATCACACCGCTAAACGCCGTGTACGTTTGGGACAGTGTAACCAATTAATGAGGCCATTAGAGCTCCAGAGCTCAGTGATTAGCAACGGTGCACAATGACAACGAGGGTAAACGCAGAAAAACAATGGAGCCGGTCAGAACAGCAGCTACAGTGATGAAGCAGGAGTGGGGCTGAGGACCGGACGGAACGCTACGGGTTCTGTAGTATGACCCATCAGTGTTACCCCAGGACAGGTACACCGCTCAGATCCACTGATAACCCAACCTTCATTTATACACCAGAAGCTTACTGATTGGCCAGAGCAAAAACACCTCCTCTCACCTCCTTCATAAAGCTCTTCCCCAAGCGGATGATTTTGGCGAAAAGGATGGGGTCGTGGGAGAGATGGGGTCCCAGGTACCCCAGCATTGTGAACACGTCTCTCGAGAGGTCCTCGAACCTCTCCACTGGGGGCGGAGCTTGTGGGTTCTTCAGGGGCTTCAGTGTCCTGCCTTTAGCACCTTTCGGGACTCCAGCTCTGAAACACAGCAGAATGTTGGATAGGTTCACACATCATGAAAATTAATAATAACGCAGACAAGAAACTGTGCCGGCCACTTCCTTCCTCCAACCCAACCACAGGATTTCATTTGCAGCTACCATTCTGACGGAAGGTGACCCCAGATTTCGGGTCCGCTGACCCCTGAGGCCCCTGAGCACCGCTGTACCTGCGATACAGTGGATCCATCGTGAGATGCAGCAGCTGGCACAGCGCCACCGCAATAGCTTTGTGTGAGGTAGCATAGAAAGGTGGCATCTGCTCCATAACACTTTGAGCATGTTGCCAGTCCCCGATACTCAGCAGCGCCTCCAGCAGGCCAAGCTTCTGATTATTATGTGGCTGTGATAACAGAAAGACATACAGATCATAAAAGCAGCAGAACGTTCTAACAGTCCTCTCACATCCGTATCATAACTCTGTGAGGTGGAGCAGTCTGAGCTTTATGAACGTACACTCTCGTTCTTGTCCTCATCCTTGTCCTTGTCCTTCTCCTTGTCCTCGCTCTTCTCTGATGGTACCACCACCATGGTGAGCTTGCGTGCGATCTGTTTGGCCTCCTGGATCTCACGTTTGTGTTCCTCCACTATGGCGAGGTCCAGGGGAAGCAGCTGGTCAGGAAACAAAGCCCTCATAAGATTCTTTACAATGCAATCAGTTCAGTTTAAACCTGTAACTTAAAAAAGACATGAAACTGCGCCACACTCCACAGAGAGCAGAATGCATGTGGTTCCTACATGTACGTAAAGTTCCTCCAGAGCGATGAGGTTGTGCTGGAGCAGGGCAGCAGCGACGTGGTATAACGATGAAGGAGTCTCTCCGTTCGGTTCCTAAAAAGAACCAGAGCATGGAATAAAGTACCCAACAAAACCTGATGACATTTCTAAAGCACAGACACAAAGCAGTGATGACATTACCAGAACAGGACACGGTCCTGAAGCTGGGCTCTCCGATGCACTCACCTGATGGAATTTGAACTTGAAGCCAAGGATGTGGCACAAGGTCTGGTGCTCGCACATATACGACTTAATCAGAGGAATAAAGAACTCGTCCTGATCCGAACGGCACTCATACACCTCCAAAATGATGTCCAGCACACGGTTTGGGTCCAGGTTAAAGCATCCTACAGAACATTGGTTAGAACATCAGCATTACCCTAAGAACGGATCTGAGACTCCCCCCCCCTACCCTCTCCCCTCAATGTAACAGGCCCAGCAGGTTCAGAAGAACCTCTAATTTTAAGGTCGTATGAGGATGGTGTTTCTTCAGCACACTGAGGAACTGACTGATTACTCACGCTTATGATTTTATAATTACTGCAGGTCAGAACCTCCATCACAGGCAGCAGGAGGAGCTTAACACTTAACCATACTGACGAGATCACTTATTACAACATGAGCCCAGCAGAGTGGATCAGGAGGTGGAACAGGTTCTAATGAGGAGCAGTGTACCTATTAAAGACTTGATGTTCTCCAGGACGATATGGCTGGTGACGTTTCCGGAAAGGTCCTGTCCCAGCTCTGTCACCAGCTTGGCGTAACCCTCATTCTCCTCCCGCAGCAGGTTGAACTTCTGCTGTTTATAACTGCAACAACAAATATTAACACCATCACATGCCGTTCATAAATATACAAACATATAGATGTACACACAAGCACGTGTGTGTGCGCGCACGCATAACCCTCTAAGGACTGAAACTCTTCGTAAGAGCAGGACAAGCTTTAAATGTTCCGAACAATAAAACTATAATGGTGGAATATAAAGGTCAGACTCTGGATACGAGAGCAGAGTGAGTAAGAGAGAGAGAGAGAGAGAGAGTTCAGGAGAAAGCAGCCCTGCGGTCCCAGCAGCTGAATCACAGAACTCATGGAACAGTTCCACTGACCAGTGCCGTGTACATGTATAAAAAGTGAGCCAGTTAAAATCTGAACCCCCCCACCCACCCCCCGCAACCCAGGACACCAGTCAGTGCCACACACAGCTTCATTAACAGAACCCCAGGAAGATGGTAAATTAATTTTCTGCAGATTACTGCACACTTAACACTGCGTGAGAGTGTTTGCGCTTGTGGTTGGGGGTTAACGACAAGTACACCCCCCCTCCTGGGAGGGAACGAGGGCCTTCCGGTGCAGAGAGCTCATCAAACCTGATAAGAACCGGAGCAGACAGACCGACAAAGGCGCAAAATTAATCACTGTCAGGCAACCTTGTGCCACGCACACCGCGTGCACCGCGCCGAAACAACCGAGAGAAAACGAAGTGGCAGCCAAATTATAGCGCGCCGCTACCTCTGACGGGAGCAGAGCGCAGGAAACGGGAGCGACGTGATGGAGGAACCAACGCAGTAAACGAGAAGTTAAAGACGCTTACAATCAGCGACTCCAACGCTACACACACACTTCAAACACTCACAGCCCCCACTGGATTAGACACTCATCCTAAAGACCTCAGTGAGGATGAGGTCAGAGCTCTGAAGATCCACAGCACCAAACCCAAACCTGTAGACAGGAGGGTGGCATCATATCAGACCTCAGCCCTCACTGACATGACCTCTTCAGGTGAATAGAGGAAATGCAGTGTACCTGCGCGTGTGTGTGTGTGTGTGTGTGTGTGTGTGTGTGATGGATGACCCATCTCTGTGTTCAGTATAAATTCACTTACAACAGCTTGGTCTTGATTTTGACGATCTTCTGGTTGAACTGCTGAGACTGTTTGATTAAACCGAGAGACTCCAGAGTCTCCGGGTCCAGTCTCTCCTTTAGAACCGCATCAGGGATGAAAAACTGGAGGAGACAGGGGTTAACACAGGGGTTAGAACAGTTTACTAACAAGAATCAGAAATGTCACCTAACATTATAAGACCATTATTCATTATTAACCACTGCTTTTGCTATTAGGTTTTATATTGGGATTTGAGGAGGGCACTATGTATGGTGCAAAGATCAGCAGAGGAACAAGATCTGATGTTCATTCAGACAGAACCAGGACTGATTAGGTCATCAGTACCATTACAGTTAGGAACAACCCAAAGTCCTGAATAAAGAGAAGGATCTGTCATGAGATTAGAACCTAAACAGAGAATGTGTCCAAGCTAATGAGAGCAGAAGAGGAGGAGGAGGAGGAGGAGGCCACAGACAAATTGAGAGTCTGACTTCCAGCAGAACGACATCAGGCAGATGTTCCGGACTGAGAGATTAGGAGAGGTGAAGCTGGCAGTCTGTGAGAACAGGCCTGTTCTGGCACCGAGGCAGAACCGTGTGGATGCTCAGAGCACGGCATTAGCCATGGAGCAGATGCAGCGCGGGGTTTGTTCAGCATCACTGCTAAGAGCTTTAATCTGCTGCAGCAGACTTTAATCAGAGGAACACTGAGGAGGTGAACACACGGTTCAGCACAACCTCCACCTCAAAGTAAACCTGCAGCCTAAAGATATTCAGTACTGCGTCATTATAAAGCACGTCACCCCGCCTCCCCCAAAAATCACCACACACTCTATAAGACTCACAGTCTGAGGTTTTAGAAGCATTTACACCAAAAATAAGAATTATAAACTAAAACGGATAGAGCATTTCATATTAACTACAACAACGACATAGGAGATGATGTTCTAATAAATCAACAAGGTACGAGAGGGAGTGGCATTATTATTAATAAATCCATAAAGAATAAATCCATAATTAGTTCCAACACATAATGGAGTTATGGAGTTAACAGTTCCACCTCTTTACGTGATTAATTCACAATAATACACACCCTCGAGTGTCTTATTGCTTTAATAAAACTCTTACAAACACACTATAATAAAAACAAGATTTGGTTCATAAATGTGTTTATTAAAAGTAAAATCATTAATAATCTGATCTTCCATGACGTGATCTAGTCCACTTTTTAAAGTGAAAACAAAAGTGACCCAAAGTGACAGGATTCAGGTTTCTCTAACTGCCATCTAGTGGTCAAATTACAGAACGCAGTTTATAAAAACATCAGGAAATAATGTATTGATATCACGCATTGATACAAATGAAAGGTGCTTAGAGGGGTGTCTTATTGTTATGATGTCACAGCTGGATAAACAGCTCAGCCAATCTGATTTAGGGAGCAGAACTACCAATTTTATAATCATTAAACATATTAAATATCAACTTTGTTATATAATGTGATCAGGTGACGATGTCATAGTTTGTCAGTGTCCAGGCTGTTACACTAACAGTAGTTTTAGGTTTGCGTTGTGCTGTAGGAGTGTGAGAGGAGTGTGTGAGAGTGTGCAGCTGAGGGTGAGTGATGTTGAACGTAATGCTGCCTCAGTTCCTTATCACACACTTTAAACAGGATTTTTACACACGCTGCAAATCTGCATTCATTAAATCAGCTAGAAACGGATGACACAGCAAGCTTTCAATAAGTCAGTCACTTCAGAGAGGAGTGATGGATTTGTGACTCATTCGCCGAAAGCAGAAATTAGCTGCTCCCGCAAGAAAGGAGTTAAATCTGAAAGCCCCGCTCCGCCAAACGTCCGACTTTCCCTCGCTTCACTACTTCATATCTAATTAAAATGCAATTGTACTGGCCCTGAAAAGAGCCGGGATATTCCAGCCTTTGTGATGCAAGTTTAATTCTTCACTGGAGGACAGAATTTAGGTCAATCTATAGCCTAAAAGCAGCTAATCCTCGGAGTCGGGGGAGTTCTGTATGCACCACTGAGAATATTATTTATCAGAAAGGACCAGCTGCAGGCGTCTGGAGGTTTTCTGATGCTCAGTGAGAGCAAAAAGATGCAAAGGGGTTTAGAGAGCTTCTCATACGGCACAACATCGCCACACACTGGTAACTCATGGTATCTGTACAGCGATTCAGTGCTTCAGTGCTGCAGTGCAGGCAAGTAAAGTGCTTACCAAACAGGCTCCCACCAGCTGGGTGAAATAATCCCGCTTGTGTTTCTCCTCCAAACATCCTGTCTCGATATCTGCACACAGCAACACAACACCTCGTTAACACACTGACCAGAGGACACACAGCCTGGCAGGTGTGGACACTGCGTTAAACAGGTCCATCGGTATCAGTGCCTGACCCGTACATGAACACATGGGTTTGTATGTAAACATATAGAACAGAACATTTCAGTTTAAAGGTTTTCATAATAAACATTACATTTATACATGAATTAAACTACAGACACTCTGAAGACCTTTAATGCTTTAGTGGTAATGTTGGTCATTCCCTGAAGATCTTTCATGTTTATGAGGCGGGAACACGTCCTGAAAGTGTTTACTGTAAACTAATCAAACTTACCGAGCACACAGAAAACATCAGCTAAAACTGAAGGCATCTCCTCCCGCAGCTCCTGAAACACAGGTGACATCAATGTGAGCAGTCCACCCAAACACATTACTTAGGTCCGACGGGTCCGACTCCGGGTGGGTCCAATCAGCTTTATAAACTTACTGAACTAAAGAATCTCGTCTGATTCATTTCTAAACGAGAACTATATAAAGATCTTACCATACCCTGTCCACAGTCTGTAAGCTCCAAAGATTTTGAAAAGGTTCCTGGTACTGATAACCTGTTTGTCATGCGAGTTTAGAGATTTAATCAGACGTAAATAAGGACACTATGGGACAGCGACGCTGATTATCTGAATGGTTCACAGTGAACATTCAAACCCGCAGCATCCTAACAAGCATCCAGCTGTTTGACGTTGCAGAATTAAAGCTGATTGCTGGACATGATGTGAACAGAAAGGATGCGCGGGTTTGGCCTGGCAGGAAGCACACTACAGCGGGTAATCCATCAGTGGCAGGTTTCAGCTTTGCTTAGCACACTAGTTTCATCATCCCTAATAAACTGTCACAGCAGCTGTGAAAGCAATCTGTGCTGTACCTGCACCACCTCACACCACAGATGAAAGAAGTAACTACACCAACACACACACACACATACAGAACTGAGGGCTTAAATGAGAGGGTGGCACTGACATCCACATCACCCTCACATCTAACACCTTTCTGCAGAAACAAAGCCTGCCTAACTGACTGACCGACCGACATGCCTTACTGAACCAGACTCCATTCCCGCTCTGCCTGGTGGAGCACTCACACTCACTCACTCGCTTTCTCAACAGCAGCAGTGTAAGGTGTTTTATCCACTGAAGTACACAGAACTAAAGGCTGAGAAACCAACTCTGCAGACACAGTGAGTGAACAGCAGGGTTCTGAGACTCAGCCATCATCGTGGGATATGGGTTCATTAGATCAGATCAGACATGTATTACACAGTGATCAGACAGGAAAAGAACAAAGCACATGATAAACTCTCAGGATCAGATGTGTATCAGTCAATACACAGACAGATCTAAAGATCAGACAAAGCAATCAGATGAACAGACAGACTGCCTCTGCTGCACTTTTATAACACTTCTTTTCCTTTGAGTTTGCTGGTGCTGGTTCTCAGTATCAGTACCAGTCTGATAACTCCTCTCTGGAAGAACGCAGAGCTCTGCATATGAACTCACCATGACATCAGACAGAAAGCTGGCAGCAACATCAACCTTGAGCGCACCGTGGACGACGTGCAAACAGAGCTCATACAGGGCCATCTGCAGATCTGTGGATCACACACACACAGGTACAAAATTTCAACCACACAGAACTGACTCGAGGTTTCCTAAAGTACCGTCTGCAACCGGTTCTACAAAATGTAAGAAAGAGGCCGTATCAGATTAACACTCACCCTTAAGAAGAACTTCATTGTTAGCTTTTCCTGCAAGATCCTGACACAGCTGCAGGCTGCAGAACAGAGAACATATAGTCACACCACCTCATCAACAGAGATGGAACATCAACAAATGAAAATACGATCAAGAACAAAAACAAAAGTATAATGTATGAAATCAGTATGAGGACTAATCAAGAGACTGAAGAACCCGGATGTGGCAGAAGAGCAATGCATAAAACCCTTTACTTGGTTCAGCCCAGTCCACTAACACAACCAATCACAGCTCCGCTCTCTCAGTCTGACCCACTGAGATGTTCCTCTGTCCCTGACATCACATTCAGCGCCGTGGAAACTCTAACAATCATAAACATGCACCCCCACAGCAAAGGAGAGCATACCAAACACCAACACCTGTGCATACTTAAAAGATTTTAATTCTCACCACGATAACTTTGTTAGTTAGTTTGGAAACGTTAGTCTTTGTTAAATGTTTGCACGGTGTGTTGCCTGTGTGAATGATTATATAATGTACTTTTTAAACACCTCGCCATTACATCAGTGATCTAATTATTTCTGTTTCTAATTTACATGATGAGACACGTCAGATTCCCCCCCCCCCACCGCCATCTACCAGCAGTGTAAGCTGGAGCTGCTTCTCTGTTAGAAAATCAACTGCAAGATCAAAGCCTCAGATTAAATCTGACGCACCAAAGACACACGCATACAAACTAAACTACGGTCATCTGATAACTACTGGACCAACATGATTACACCTGCAGCAGCACAGAGCAGGGGGTGGGGGGCACATCAGACTGGGACCGGGGCTGCTCAATTTTATTAGCTGTGTGGTACTGTGTTATGGTTATGAACTGTGTGTTGCACAGGGTAATCAACTGTGTCATAAACTGTGTGGTACTGTGTTATAAACTCTGTATTACCGTCTTATGGTTATGAGCTGTGGGTTACACAGTGTAATCATGTCAGACATTGTGTTACTGTGTTATAAACTGTGTGGTACTGTGTAATAAACTGTGTTATGGTAATGAACTGTGTGTTACTGTCTTATGGTCATGGGGGCTGTCATGGGGAGCTGTGGGTTACACAGGATAATCAACTGTGTCATAAACTGTTATGGTTATGAGCTGTGTGTTATGAACTGTGTGTTATAAACAGTGTTTTAGGTTGTGCGTTTTGGGATGTGTGTTATAAAGTGTTCTGAACAGTGGTTTTGGACTGTGTGTTCTAAACTGTGTGTTATGATATGAAGTGTGTGTTCTGAAATGTGTGTTCGGAACAGTGTTTTTGTGCTGTGTTCTGAAGTGTGTTTTCAGAACAGTGTTTTTGTGCTGTGTTCTGAAGTGTGTGTTATTATCTGTGTGTTTTTGTGCTGTGTGTTCTGAAGTGTGTGTTCGGAACTGTGTTTTTGTGCTGTGTGTTCTGAAGTGTGTGTTTTTGTGCCGTGTTATGAACTGTGTGTGTGTTCTGAGCAGTGTTTTTGTGCTGCGTGTTGTGAAATGTGTGTTATAAACTGTGTGTGTTATGAGCAGTGTTTTTGTGCTGTGTGTTCTGAAGTGTGTGTTTTTGTGCTGTGTTATGAACTGTGTGTGTGTTCTGAGCAGTGTTTTTGTGCTGTGTGTTCTGAAGTGTGTGTTCTGAAGTGTGTGTTATGAAGTGTGTGTTTTTGTGCTGTGTGTTATGAACTGTGTGTGTGTTCTGAGCAGTGTTTTTGTGCTGTGTGTTATGAAGTGTGTGT
>JAFMOD010000714.1:739065-769374 GCA_019802435.1 Corydoras maculifer
TGTGTGTTTTTGTGCTGTGTTATGAACTGTGTGTGTGTTCTGAGCAGTGTTTTTGGGCTGTGTGTTCTGAAGTGTGTGTGTGTGTGTGTGTGTGTGTTTTGAGCAGTGTTTTTGTGCTGTGTGTTATGAACTGTGTGTGTTCTGAGCAGTGTTTTTGTGCTGTGTGTTGTGAAGTGTGTGTGTGTGTGTGTGTGTTTTGAGCAGTGTTTTTGTGCTGTGTGTTATGAACTGTGTGTGTTCTGAGCAGTGTTTTTGTGCTGTGTGTTGTGAAGTGTGTGTTCTAAAGGGCTGAAGGTTCTCTGCTCTACAGACCAGCCGACAGGGGCAGTCTTTGGGGTTCTCTGAGGGAACGGGTCTTATTTAGAACCTCCGGGTTCCGTTCAGACGGTCGGATCTATCCGGACTGACGGGTGGATCCTCTCAGCCCGCCGGACCGTCAGCGATCAGAACCGAACGGAACCGACTGAAACCGAACCGACACCGATTGAAACCGAGCGCCCCGCCGATTCTGCTAAGCTACATGCTATTGTAACCTATGCTAAGCTAAGCTAACGGGTCGGAACGACGCTGAGGCGTACGGAGCGCCCGCCTCACAGACGGACCGCGGCGGATAACCCGCTTCAGACGGAGCGGCGAGGCCGGGGATACTCACAAATCCGCTCTCCCGGACTTTTCCCAGTTCTTTATCCAGTCTGTGTGGAGAAGCAGCGCCGCCATCGTCCCGCCGCAAACCACACTGCCGCCTGCTGGATCTCCACCCGTAATCCGCTCCGCCCCGCCCCGCCGGACATCCGGGCCTCCCCGCCGTTCTTATTCGCCTTCATTCCATTCAATTACAATACATTCTATAATAGAAAAACAACTAAAAAATCTATATTTAAAACTGTATAATAAAGGTCAAATTAATATGCAGAAACACAAATGATCACAGTTTTATTACGCTATTACAACAAAACTAATTATTCATTATGTTGTTATGTAATAATATTATTTTATTAAATGCGACATCAACAATAATAATAATAATAATAACAATAATAATAATAATAATAATAGGGCGGCACGGTGGCTTAGTGGTTAGCATGTTCGTCTCTCAGCGCTAGAGATTCCCGACTCAAATCCCCATCTGGGTGGAGTTTCCATGTTCTCCCCGTGTCCGCGTGGGTTTCCTCCCGGTTCTCCGGTTTCCTCCCACAGTCCAAAAACATGGATCAAGGTTAATTGAATTCTCAAAATTGCCCCATATAGAGTGTGTCTGTGTGAGTGAGTGTGTGCCCAGCGATGGATTGGCGCCCTGTCCTGGGTCTATCTGCCCAGCGCCTGAAACGTTCTCCCCTGGATGGGCATGGGGAACCCCACCGCGACCCTAATAGAAGATGAAGCGGGAGATAATGAATGAATAATAATAATAATAATACGGTGGCTTAGTGGTTGGCAGGTTCTCCTCTCAGCATTGGGATTCCCGGTTCGAATCCCAATCTGGGTGGAGTTTGCATGTCCTCGCCCTGTCCGCATAGGGTTTCCTCCGGCTTTTCCGGTTTCCTCCCATAGGCCAAAAACATGGATAAAGGTGAACTGAATTGCCCCATATAGAGTGTGTTTGTGTGCGTGAGTGTGTGTCCAGCGATAGATTGGCATCCTGTCCTGGGTATATCTGCCCAGCGCCCAAAACGTTCTCCCCTGGATGGGCATTGGCCCTAATAGAGGATAAAGTGGAAGATAATGGATGGACTACTACTACTACTACTAATAATAATAATAATAATAATAATAATAATAATAATAGGGCGGCACGGTGGCTTAGTGGTTAGCATGTTCGTCTCTCAGCGCTAGGGATTCCCGGTTCGAATCCCCATCTGGGTGGAGTTTCCATGTTCTCCCCGTGTCTGCGTGGGTTTCCTCCGGGTTCTCCGGTTTCCTCCCACAGTCCAAAAAACATGGAACAAGTTAATTGAACTCTCAAAAATTGCCCCATATAGAGTGTGTGTGTGTGAGTGAGTGTGTGCCCAGCGATGGATTGGCGCCCTGTCCTGGGTCTATCTGCCCAGCGACCGAGACGTTCTCCCCCGGATGGGCATGGGGAACCCCCCCGCGACCCTAATAGAAGATGAAGCGGGAGATAATGAATGAATAATAATAATAATAATAATACGGTGGCTTAGTGGTTGGCAGGTTCTCCTCTCAGCATTGGGATTCCCGGTTCGAATCCCAATCTGGGTGGAGTTTGCATGTCCTCGCGCTGTCCGCATGGGGTTTCCTCCGGCTTTTCCGGTTTCCTCCCATAGACCAAAAACATGGATAAAGGTGAACTGAATTGCCCCATATAGAGCGTGTTTGTGTGCGTGAGTGTGTGTCCAGCGATAGATTGGCATCCTGTCCTGGGTGTATCTGCTCAGCGCCCGAAACGTTCTCCCCTGGATGGGCATTGGCCCTAATAGAGGATAAAGTGGAAGATAATGGATGGACTACTACTACTACTACTACTACTACTACTAATAATAATAATAATAATAATAATAATAATAATAATAATAATAATAATTCATTCATTCATTCATTATCTTCCGCTTATCCTCTATTAGGGTCGCGGTGGGGTTCCCCATGCCCATCCAGGGGAGAACGTCTCGGGCGCTGGGCAGATAGACCCAGGACAGGGCGCCAATCCATCGCTGGGCACACACTCACTCACACAGACACACTCTAAACGGGGCAATTTGGAGAATTCAATTAACTTGATCCATGTTTTTGGACTGTGGGAGGAAACCGGAGAACCGGGAGGAAACCCACGCAGACACGGGGAGAACATGGAAACTCCACCCAGATGGGGATTCGAACAGGGAATCCCTAGCGCTGAGAGGCGAACGTGCTAACCACTAAGCCACCGTGCCGCCCATAATAATAATAATAATAATAATAATAATAATAATAATAATAATAATAATAATAATAATATAAAGACTTTTATTTTGAAAGCAGCTCTGGGTCTTTTGCATAATCACACGCCACCCAATAGGAGAGTTCCATGCATGGTGGTGAGAGCCGCGGCGCCGCAGCGATGTTTCTGAAACTTCTGAGTGTTTTTATTTGTCTGATGGTTTTCGGTGGAAATCCGACCGACGGTCAGAAGAAGAAGGAGGTGAGTGACCGCGCCGCTGGGACCGCGCCAAGGCGTTAATCCGGCTGTAGCTCCGCGCTAATCTGAGGTTAAGATGACCTCCGTCACAGCGCCGCGCCTGAGCGACTAGAACCAGAAGCAGCTGACACTCAGAACCGGGTTCGGTTATTCCGTTAGAGAACCGAATAAAGTCACATTCACCGAGGCTGCAGGGCTGCGCGCAGAGTCTGGGTTCAATTCCAAACCGGTGTGTGCTCCATACGGAAGTGCGCTACCGTACCGCTGACGTGGGGACGCTTGCACCCTACCTAGTGCACTCCAGTGAGGGTGCTGACTGTTTTTAACATCAGACCTCTTCATTCATTTCACGGAGAATGGGCTGCGTTTGCGGATTCGTTTTAAACTCTGAAACGGAGGCTGGGTCCTAAATCTCCCCCTGCTCACTACATAGATTTACTCTGAAGAGTGAACGAGCCGGTTAATACCCTCATTCTTACTAACTGGGAAGTGAAGGTATGCAAATGAGCTGCTGGCTGTCCTGAACTGTCATGACCCTGGCTGAGGATGAGGATGAGGAGGATTACTCTCAGGAATGAATGGTGCTCCGATTACAGATGTGTTTGGAATCAGTTGAAGTGTTTATTGGAGCTGCTGCAGTTTCTGATGTGTTTTTATGTGTGTTTTTTTTCTCCTCAGACACTGCTCTCCGAAAAAGTGGAACAGATGATGGACTGGGCCGGGAAGCGCGCCGTCATTCGTCTGAATGGAGAGAAGTTTAGGAGATTTGTCCGAGCGCCACCGCGGAATTACTCGGTCATCATCATGTTCACAGCTCTGCAGCCTCAGAGACAGTGTACGGTGTGCAGGTGAGGAGCCCAGCCTCTGCTACGCAGAGCTCGCTGTAGAACCCACCGACTCACTGTCCGTGGATGATCCCGTTCGTGTTTATTTTGCTGTGTTAATCATTTCAGACAGGCTGATGAGGAATATCAGATCCTGGCTAACTCGTGGCGATACTCCAGCGCCTTCACTAACAGGATCTTCTTTGCGATGGTGGATTTTGATGAGGGTTCCGATGTTTTTCAGATGGTAAGTTGTTTGTTCCTGGTTGGTTTACTCTTTTAGTAAAACTCAATTATAATAATGAAGCGTTCTCTCCCAGCTCAACATGAACTCAGCCCCCACCTTCATCAACTTCCCCCCAAAAGGGAAACCCAAGAGGGCAGACACATACGAGCTGCAGGTGCGAGGGTTCGCCGCTGAGCAGCTCGCTCGATGGGTGGCTGACAGAACAGACGTCCATGTAAGTCAGCACTCCACAACGGACTGACAGAACTCAGGGACAGGTTATAACCCTCACTGTAGCACTTTGTTATTCGGGGGGCTGTGGCAGTAACCTGTGTGTTTGGTCTGAGTAGATCCGGGTGATCAGACCACCGAACTACGCCGGCCCGCTGATGCTCGGACTGCTGCTGGCTCTGCTCGGGAGTCTGGCGTACCTCCGGCGGAACAATCTGGAGTTCCTGTACAATAAAAACGTCTGGGCGTTCTCAGCTCTGGTCAGTGTTCTTCATGTCAGCATGTGACGTTTATAGTCTTCCAGGTGTGACGGTGGGCGGAGCCTCACTGAAGGTTTGCTGAGTGGTGCAACTTTGTGGGATATGTCTGGTGTTCCACTGCTCCCCCCTGTCTGCTGATGCTGTTTAGTTTTATTTAAAAATACCTCACTTTCATAAAATGTCTGTGTTCCTTCAGTGCTTTGTGTTGATCATGACATCAGGACAGATGTGGAACCACATCCGCGGACCTCCATACGCCCACAAGAACCCCAACACTGGCCAAGTGGTAAGAAACACGGGTTCGAACTGACACTGAGTCGCTGAGTTAGAGTCGCATAACATGGAGTAGAACATCGTCTTTGTTATTTTGATTTCAGAGCTACATCCACGGCAGCAGCCAGGCTCAGTTTGTGGCAGAGACCCACATCGTGCTCCTGTTCAGTATCCTTTACGTCTGCAGCATGCTGAGCATCAGACCTGATCAACGTATTAATAGATGACTCATGTTCTCAGTTCTGTAGGACAGGTTGATTCTTTAACCCTGTGATTCAGACGCAGCCATAACTTTAGGGATCGTGCTGCTGCATGAAGCTGCCACCTCCAACATGGACATCGGCAAGAGAAAAAGTAGGTCCTGTTCTCACCCTGAATGTCTGGTTCTGTCAGAGATTACATAATAAACCATTTGTTTCTGCGAATGTCCCTCTCAGTCATGTGTGTGGCTGGAATCGGGCTGGTGATGCTGTTCTTCAGCTGGCTGCTCTCCATCTTCAGGGCTAAATACCACGGTTATCCATACAGGTACCTCCCAGAATCTGATGAACAGAGGAGCAGAAAGGAGACTTGTTTGTGATTTGGGACACAGCCCGTCTGCTCACACACTGATTCTGCTGTGTTTCAGTTTCCTGATGAGTTAAACCCAGTCGTCCAGCGGAACCTCAGAGGAAAGGACTGAACCCAAGCTCCGCCTCCTCCTCCAGTTCACCGTGCCTTATCACTCAACTGTAGTGTGTGGGTTCAAATCCCAAATCTCAGTTCTGTTTTGTTTTTCTTTGTGATTCCAGCAGAATTTAAAGTTTTAATCTGGATTTAAAAGCTGTGGGTTTTGGTTACAGATTCCAGAGTTTTATTTGTTATTGAGATTTCAGTTATGTTATAGGAATGTCCTGATCATATACATAAGCACTGACTTTTACTTTGGGGGAGGGGTAATAGAACTGCTTTTCAAAATAAAACCAACCTTTGAATGATCTGTTCAAACTGTTCATTTATTAAAACACAGCTGCTTTCTGAAGCATGAACTTTTAGATCATTTCTGTATCAGCTGCTTATGCTGATGTTAAACCGCACTGTGTGCTCCGGCTGTCAGAGTCTGATCCAGATCCAGAACCCAGACCTGCAGAACCTGCACCCCGCCATGAAGTCCGATCAGGACATTCCTAATAGAAGGCTGAGTGTGTGTGTGTGTGTGTGTGAGAGAGAGAGTGTCTGACCTCTTGCTAAACGCTCCACACCTGAACCTACAGCACTGACCCTCTGATTACCCCCTCCACCTCACACTGTGGTGGGGGTGCAGTGTGTGGATCAGTAACGAAGCGTGGGATTGGTGGACAGTGAACTGAATGTGCTATGTTGCTGTCCTCAGGTGTCTCTCTGTTATTAAAGTGCCTTCATTTCCTGTTTGTGTTTTCCGTGTTTGATTTCACCTCCACCACGAAGGGCACCTCCTGTTAGATTAGCTGTAGGGTGGAGGGTTTTATAAACAGTCCTGTAATTAAATCAAATAAAGAAGAACGGTTTCATGATGAAAACATGTTTCAGGTTTAATTCTGCTAATCTGACATTTATTTTAAATAATCTGTTTTCAAAATCTTGAAGTTGCAATTTGATCTGCATTTCAGTAAAACTTGTCACTGAAGAGGGAGGAGCTTTTGCTCAGAGGCGGGGCTTCTGATGGACCGAAATATTTTTTTAATTCCGTTTTTTTCGAATTTTTAATTTGTATAATCTCAGACACCTTCAGCGTTGGGTTCAGTGTGTAATCCGTTCTCTGAGGTTGGGTCGTAGTACCAGCTCTACACATGAGATGGCGCAGTTTGTCCAGTTCCCTGGTGCGGCACTTCACAACTGGTTCCAGCTGCTGTGATTTTTTTATAAACTGTTTTATTGAGTAACTTTGAAGATTAACCTTCATTTACTGCAATAAGAAGAGTCTGAAACTCTCAACGTTACACGTAAAGGAAAACAATCCGACAAATATTTATATTCTACAGTAACTTTATTACTGATTAAAGTAAATGATGGGAATTATTTTATTATATTAAATAATAAAGACATTTTAATAAGCTCATTTAAATATAAATTGTAAAATGATAAAGTACTAATCATACTAATTACATATTAATAAAAAAAAGGTATTGATTAAGGATGTTGTGATGAGATGTGTATCATCCTTAATGGTGTTTGTTAGTAGGTAGAACCACGGCTGCTCCTAAATGAGAGAACATTCCTGTCTCCTGTTTGGTTCTGAGTTTGTTCTCCAGAGTAGAGTGAGGAGGGTTCTGTTCCCTCCTGCGCTGATGTGCAGGTTTGAACAGGTGCTGCTGCTGCTTTGAGGATTTTAGAACCACTGCTGCTTCAAGCAGGACCTCAGAGAATGAACCAATCACACCAGAAGCTGCCTGTGCAGTTCCATATAAGGCTACGGGCTGTGAGCTGGCAGCAGGAGCAGGAGCAGTAGTGTTTCCCCCGCAGAATGCCGCCATTGTTCCTCACTCAGCCGGAGGGGTTCCACATGCCAAGCACATGTCTAATTATAGAGCTGCATTTCAATATCAGACACTGAGCTCCATCAGGAGGAGGACAGGATGCTCAGCATGTATCTCTGGGCTTTAGATCTTCAGTGCTCTGATCTCTCTTACCTGTCAGGAGCAGGATCTGCTGAAGCTCCTCCTCCATGTGTTCCAGACGCTGCTGTAGAGTTTATATATTTAATGGCTGTGTTCTCAGCCAGCTAGTTTCCTGCATGACCTAATCTGCAGCTTTCTATCAGAATCTCTCACAATAAAGGAAGGAAAATGAGACTGAGGGCCCCGCAGGAGCCTGGCTTATGGTTCCAGACAGAGTTCCACAGGGTTCAGTTTGAGGACCCTCCAGTATTATAGATGAATCTAACAGAGACAGAGTCCAGAACCCCAGCAGAACCAAACTATTCAGTGCTCTCGTTTACATCCCTGTAACACCGGTCCAACAGTAGAGGACAGGAGCACTCTTTCTGAGTGTGTTTCTCTAAACCCTGATTTCATGAAGATGAGGGGTGGGGTCATGGAGGTGAGATTCATCAGCAGTGTCAGTGCTTTTCATCAGGACTGACTCCTTCTGAAAACATTTTGTTTTTATAGTTCCAAAGCAGGTTTACAGAAATCATCTCATCTCATCATTTCATCTCTGTATTAAGTCCAGAAGATTGAAATAGTTTGGGATGTTGTTAGATCTGGTGGACAGAGCTGCCGAGTGAAACTGTGGTTTATTTTAAACAGATTTTTTTTTGTTTGTGGCGTAAGTGAAGTTACATAGCCAACCTGAAACACACCCACATCTCCTACCAAAGACGTTGAACGGTGGGGACACGCCCGAGCCTGCGAGACGGGGTGGATTAAAAATAAAACTAGGCCCATTCGCTTCATATTAAAAACATCTGGAAAAACTATCAGTGGTTTCACTGCTCACTCACTCAAACAGCACAGTATGATGATGACTCAGATATAATTATTCAGTCACTTAGACAAAATCATCCCTCTAAAGAAACACACCGCTCTGCCCTAAATAACAACAGTTCCTCCTCTAACGGCCTCTGTTACTTCTCTGAATGATCACTACAGCCATCACAAACCTGATCCGGCTCACTCACAAGGATCTCACCACATGGCTGTGAGACTGCATCACCTGAAACTTTACGGCATCACTCTCTGAGAATCTTCACTCAGAACCTGATGGCTGATAATCCATCTGCAGATGCAGGAATGAGCTCATGAGGAGATGTTTGGATAGTTTGTTATTTAAATAGTGTACTTAGGATATTCATTCATTCATTCATTCATTCATTATCTTCCGCTTTATTCTATATTAGGGTCGCGGTGGGGTTCCCCATGCCCATCCAGGGGAGAACATTTCGGGCGCTGGGCAGTTACACCCAGGACAAGGCGCCAATCTATCGCTGGGCACACACTCACTCACACAGACACGCACACATACACACTCTATATAGGGGAATTTGGAGAGCTCAATTGACATGTTCCATGTTTTGGACAGTGGGAGGAAACCGGAAAACCCGGAGGAAACCCACGCAGACATGGGGAGAACATGGAAACTCCACCCAGATGGGGGTGCTGAGAGGCGAACGTGCTAACCACTAAACCACCATGCCGCCATATTTAGGATATATATATTATAATAATGGAATAACTATTGATTGTGTAATGAACCTGTAATTACCAGCTGCAGAAGTTTAAAAAAAAACTGCAAAAACCTCATGTTTATATTCAGACCATTGTGGGTTATCAATTTATTAATTGCATTGTAATCCACTGATTGATTTATCATGACTAAACAAAGCTTTAATGTGTTCCTGGTTTCATTTGGAGGTCTCACTCTGGATCCAGATGTTTGAGGAACTGGACTGGATTTCAGGGTCACCATCCAGAATCTACTGTTCAGAATGTTTTAACCGAAACACATTTAAACACAGCATATCAGGATTGTTTTAATTCCAGTTGAATTTCAGGACATAAAAAAAGAAAACGTGGAACTTTAGGTAATAATTCATGCATCATATACAGTTTATATGTTTGTTCGTATTTTAAACTTTAAAATTTTCGAATAAAATAATCCGATAATGCACCGTTGTTTTTATTATTTTGGTGTGTCTTATGAAGTTTAAATGTATTAATTTAAAGTTTAAATGCTTATTAGATCACGTAGTAGATTTTGTTGAATAAATCTGCAGTGGAGTATCCAAGCCACGCCCCCTTTTCGTTGAGCCAATGCTCGTCGTAGTGGGCGTGGTCTAAACGTGGCTCCTTTCTCTGTGTGCGGGGGTAAAGCGGCAGCGGAGGTCTGTCTGTCAGGAGGCCGAGCAGAGGGAGCACCGCGGCGGAGGAGCGCTGCGACCCACACCGTGAGTACTGCCCCCGCCGCCTGATGCCTTTAACCCGGAGCGGAGGTGCTGCCGTGGTTGGTGTGTCGATGCGGAGCTCCGGAGTGAGTTTGTGTTGCTGTAATGAGTCGGTTTGAGGAGATCTGAGGTCGCTGGGATCGCCTCAGCCGCTGACCCCCCCTAACCTGCTAACTTCAACATTTATAAACTTCACAACTCCGTGTATTCCATTAAAACTAAAGTTTAATTCACTTTAGTTTAGTTTAGTGAGAAACAGAAGTTCCCCGGGTTGTGTTGAACATGTTCTACTTAAACTTTACATGGAAATCAAGAAAAGAACTGTGTTATCATCAGTGTGCCTCTGTATTCTGCTCATTCTGACGGTTTAATCTGCGTTCATCAGTTTAATCAGTAACTGTTAATTGTTAGAACATTGTAAGGGGTGTGGTGTGTGGGGGTGGTGTGTGGAAGGCCACCGCAGTCATAATGAAGGGCAGAAACCAGTTCTTGAGCTGGATTGGTCACTTCTTCCCACAATGAATCAGATATCCTGCCGGTTTAATTTCAACAAAGCAAAGGGACACGCCTTAGAACCGTGGAGAACCGGGCCTGTCCAACACGTGCAATCAGCTGAAGGAACACCCTGGACTTTTTCCAGCAAAACACAAAAACAGATCAGCCCTTAGATCAGTTCTTAAGTTTTTTTGTGAAGGAGCTTCAGTCAGATCCTCACTGATCATTACTGACAGACAAGCAGCATGTTCTCCACCTCCCCTCATTATGAGCCCACCTTTACAGCAGGTTCCATTAATTTTTCAGTTTCCTGTTTTGATACCTTTAGAAAATCCTAGTTTCATGCCCTGTCTTAAGGTTTACCAGGTTACATGAGTTTAACAGATCTTAAACTGTCAGTGACGTCCGATCTGGAGCTGGAGGGCCCAGACAACGCAGCCGTGAACTTAAACCCTCTTCACTTCATGTCTTCATCTAGGTTTTATAAGAGACTATGTGTCCACATACATTTGGACATATGGTGTTAGAGCTGGGAGATATTTTTCAGGGATTAGTCATAGTTTAAATTATTCATGTTACACTGTGGAAATCATACATCTGACACTATACATAGAAGAGAACGTAAATGTAAAGAGCCTGGAGCTGTTCCACAGTGGAACACAGTGACGGTTTAACTCTTTACAGACAGAAAAAAAAATTCACTTTGTGTTGGTTTTCATCCCAAACCACCGAAACTAAAGGAATTTAAATTCATACACACATTACAAAGATGTGCTTTCCAGATGCTGAGTTGTAATGCAGCCTGTTTCTATGTCTGCACCACCCAAAGGAAAGTCTGAATAGAGTTTCATGTTTTGTAACGTAGAACCAGAGGGTTGAAAGTTCTGAATTAAAAGGTTTCTTGGTAAATGTTTTATATGGTGGAAACAAACCCATGTAAAGTGCAGCTGTCTCAGACTCGGTGTGTTATAGGATGTGTTAATCTGATCCTCGCTGAGACTGAGCCTCTGCACGTCATTTTCATTCGCAGTAAACTGTTTCTTGTTGGTTTCTTTGTGTTCCAGCCTTCTGTTCTGTGCCGATACAGGAGCTCCATGTTCCTGTGCATTGTTGTTTAATGTTTTAGTGGTGGACGCTGAACGCCAGCCTGTGTCCCCTCTCGGATTCCACGGCGAGAAAGGAATGTCTGCTTATGGTTTTTTTTGGCCACCACTGAACGCAGTGTGATGAAGAGTTCTTTTAAAAGCAACAGTGAGATCAGGGTTTTGCTGCCCTGTAGGTCTTGGGTTTAGAGCCGTGTCGTTATAATCATATGTTGTACATATGAACATGACGGTCATCAGTTAAGCAGCTGATTCAGATCTTCTTCCATGTTGCTTCAGCAGTTTTTCAGCTCGAGCCACTGGTTTAGAAGTGATTCCCACTATAATTGGCATGGCTCCGGCCGAATGATGTCAGGTCCTGGCAGCCGAACAGCTGGCTCAGACAAAAGCTTGTGTTTATCGTGTCAGGGGCTTTTGCCCTGATTTATGTTCTGCGGTACGACTATCCACCCTGCATCCTCCGGTAAAGAGTGCTTTGCAAAATCACCACGTCACCTCTGTCCCATTCGCTGACTGTTTTTTAGGTTAACTGCTCTTGCTAATACTGTCTCAAAAAGAAAAGTAAACAAAGTGTGAGGTTATTGTAGAATGAAAATGGGCTCATTTCCACCTCGTCTGGTTAAATTTAGCTCCAGGGGATTGGCTGACCGTTTTATGAGGTGCATTTAATAGAGGTGTAGTATGATGACCAAGAACACTCCATTCACACATCAGCAATCAGACTGAACTGATGTAAAGGAACAGACCTCAGTGCAGCAGACACGTCTGTTACACACATTTGGTTCCAGTTTGTCCGTCCTGCAGTGTAATATTATGGGGTGTCTTTAAGTCTCCTGGGTCCAGCTTCGTTCTGTTGTTACTGTTTATGTTTTCAGAACTTTAGTTCAGGTTCAGCACAGACCTTCTCATAACTGCTCCTCATAGACATGTGGCTGTTAATCAGGTGATCTTTGCTCATATGGCGCTTTTATTACTCTGATAATATAACCTGCTCTCTTCTGATTGGTTCATCTCTAGTGAAGATAAATTTATAATGCTTTTCTTGCAGGCTGGTTTCAGCAGAATCACATGCTCGATGTGAGCATTGCTTTTTTGGTCTTTATGACCAGACCTTTAAAACATTTTTTCCTTTGGCTGGTACTCGGCTGAGAATCAGGAAGCTGGTACATGTCGCCTGCTCATTCTCTCCACACCGAAGTGTGCCACATATTTTCCTCTCGTAAAGTCGGGCAGTTCAGTGAGCGCTCACTCACATCCAGGAACCATAAACACAGGGCTGTGCTAGAGAGAGCGGCAGCTTTCTGAAGGGTGTGAACCCAAATTACAATCAGCAGCTGGGTGTGAAAGTGAAATTCAGGTTATACAGTAAAACAATTAACCTGACGGCTTGAATGTTTTGTGCTGCTGATGGACAGCATTAATGTCAGTGAATATGCTCCACCTGTTTGCTTTTGCCAACACTCATTTCATAAATGACATGACCAGGTCACGGTACAGAGCTAATCACACTGAGCTTTAATTTTAATGAGATCCAAACCTCTATTGGTATGAGTATATAACCCTGACACAGTGAAGCCTAGTTGTTTTGGAGGAATTCTGGTGCTGTAGGTTGTGAAAGCTGGGGTGTGTCTGTCTCCATTGCTGCTTACGTTAACTCCAGTCTAAAATCAGTTCTGGATTTGGTGGAGCACTGATACTGTAAGGTTCTATATGAACAGAGTTTGTCAGATTTGTGCTTGAGAGATGTTTATGATGTTTTTTTAGATATGATAAAGCTTTTTTTTTAATGAGAATGTTTATGGGATGTACCATCCTTTAGTATTACTGCGTGGTGGTTGCTGGAGCGCAGCTCGTCCATGCTAAGGCCTGCAATGTGCAGTGTCACATCTGTCAAACCAGAACATTTGCTTCTGTCTGGACAGTCTGATTTAATCTGCCATGTGTTCCTCACACCTGTCCCTCAGACACCAAATGTTGTGAAGGCTGCTGTTCCTGCTCCTGAATCAGGCCTGTGTTCCTGCAGTGCTGGAGTTTCACTCGTCTGAGCTTTACATGTTCCTCTGTTCCAGTTCCCATACCATGTGTGTGGAGGCCTCCTGATGCAAGAGCAGACTTGTAGAACAGGTGATCTATTTCATGCTGTAACCTGAGTTTTAGGAATGTGAATCCCCCAGTGTTTATCTCTGAAGGGTTTAAATCATTATGAAATCAATCTGATGTCTTCCTTGTTTTTTTCTGTTTTTCTTCTTCTCTTATGTTTTTGACTTAATAGGAATGTTATTGTTCAGGATCAGAACCCTAGCCCCTCCCATCTCATGTACTGAATGGGTTTACCATGGTTAGAATAGCAGAGATGATGACAAAGCCATATGTTCTGTGTTTGTGTAATGCCTGTGGTATTCATCCTGGATGGGTCACTCTTTTTTTTATTGTGATACTGCATGGAAAGGAATGAGAACTGTGGAACCTAACCTGGGAGAAAGCACTTGATGATTTATTTTAAAAATTAAATGATGACGGACATGTAAATCATAACAAGCTGAATGATTGAAATGGCTCATAAACACCAGTATGATCATTCCAACCTTTCACATGATTCCTCTCTTTAATCTCCAAAGCTTTAGAGGGCAGCATCAGCACTGTTTTCCTCCTTCAGATCTGAAAATGAAGAAATGAGCTGGAATCTTATTTGTCCTTATATCAAAGCATGTCCTGTAGACAATCATCTGATGAAATATTACTGATGTGAAAAACATTACTGTGTATTGGGGAAATGTGGGTGGAGCCTGTAGGTGTGTTTGATTACTTGCATCGTACACTTGTGCTTGTGATGGTTCCTCAGTGGTCTGGACATTAACTGCTGGACATTTAAACACAAGACATGACAACAACAATTCATGAAGGATATTTTTAGAATTAAATGATTTAAAGTATTTGTTATTTATAGGAATAATTATTACTTTAAATCTTTTTCTACAGTAACACAGCTGGTGTTCAACCATGTGTTTAGCTCATACATCTAGCATCTCTCTCTCTCTCTTTCTCTCTCTCTTACATTTGCTGTAACACATCCCCCTTCAAAACCCCTCCCCACCCCGCCTCGGTGGCAGGAGGCAGCTCCCATGGCTGGACAGGAAGTGTTCTGACTTGCTGCCTGAGCTCTTTGTGAGGCAGACAGGAATGCTTGCATTCCACATTTCGCCTCGGAGGGTGTGGAAGGAAGGAGCGTTGCTTCTGCCTCGGCCCCTGCTCCACTCAGCCCAGGTCTGCTGCTTTTTTCTCGTCTGTCCTCCTGCTGCCTCTCTTCATCTTCTGTTTGCTTCTGCCCTCTCTTTTCCACCTCCCAGCTTTGCTCTCATGTTTCAGCTTTGTACAGACTTCAGGACGACGCACGCTCTCGGCCTCTGCCTTACATGAGTGCCAGCTAATCAGCTAACTGCAGCTGTAGATCATTGACTCACTCTTTCTGGATTGTCCTGTCATCAGAACGCAGAGACAGAGCAGCTCTGAAGGACGGTGGAGGATAAAGCTGTGGGTTGTACGTAGATGTTTTCTTGTGTTGTGACTGTAGACCGGTTCGGGAGGAGAGACTGCAGCCGCTGAGCTCTGTGTCTGTCTGTCTTTCTCACTCGGCTGTGTCCGTGTTGGTTTGTTTTGCCGTATCGAAGCACTTTCTGATCCTGACGTGACGGTGCTGGGATTTGCCTGTGAAACTGTAAAACGCTTTGATGTGAATCCTGTTTCCTTCTGAACTCATTTGACAAGTAAACAAACTTTATTCAAATGGCACATCTGGGTCGCTTCAGGCCGCCTCATTTCGTTTGCATGTTAGGAGGCGTGCCCCGGGTGGAGTTTAAAGCGTCTCAGACACCAAACACACGTCTTTAACCCGAGGATGTCTTTAACCCGTCAGAAGCAGAAAAGAATAGTTATTGAAATCTTGAAAGCTTTTTGTATTCAGGAACAAAGTGCTCGAACACAGCGTGACACGCTGACCTCGGACCTGTAATTATCTGCTGAGGAACGCGAGGCGTGACTTTAAAGAGCAGGGTGGCATCGCTGCATGCTGCTGTTTTTATCTGATGCTGGGTGTGGGAGGGAGGCAGTGTAAAATGGGTGGGTTCACCACTGTGGTGTCATTCTCCATTATTTAAGGAACTGGCCATGGTGGAGTAGCGCTGCAGGGCTTTAATTACTGATGAACCTGTAATGAAGGTGTTTATAAATCATAAATGGTTGTTCTGATCACAGTTGTGAAGGCTGCAGGTTAGTATTCAGTGTTATGTGGTACAGGGTTCCGTGATCATACAGCTGTAATCATAAACCCTGTAGGAAAGAGCAAAGGTTTGGTTCTGTCGGCTCGGTTATGCTGTCATCTCCCACACGCTGCCCTCTGTGTCAGCACATCAGCATAAAGTCATGAAGCTGCTGTTCAGAACCCGACTCCGTCACCTTATTCTTAATAATGATATGTTGTTTGTTGACCTTCAGGGTTTATCGATGGTATGTTAATGATCCTGATGAACGAACGTGTCCTCATGTCATAATTAAGACCACAGTGAGTTCATACAGATGATGAACAGTGTTCTAACTGTTTACCCCCTCTCTGTCCTCTCTGCTTCTCTTCCCACAGAGTAAAGCCCCATTGTTAAAGTGAGGAAGGTACAGGTCATAATTCAGGGACATGGCATCCAAGATATCCAAAGACGAGTTGGAGGAGCTGCGTGAAGCCTTCGGTAAAGTTGGTAAGTGGACTCCTGCTCTGCCAGTTCAGCCAGTAGATCTGAAGAGAAGCCATGAGTCTCCTGGACGGAGCTACTGATGGGTTGGATCACATCCCTGCTGTTTGATCCTCAGCTGACGAGCTGCGTACGTTTAATGCTGGAACCTTTCCTCCTGATTTAACCTCTGCTCTCTGATCATATATGATGTGACTCATAGACATGTTTTAAGAAAGTGAGTCCATGTTTTAAATGCACATGTGGGTTGTATTTAGTTTTTTTAATATATGAAGTTCTAAATGAAACTGCCGTGGACCTCTGTGCTGTGAGGTTGCTGCGTCATTCACATATTGATGGACTGGCGGTCATTTAATGGAATTAGCTGCTCCTCTGCACTCCGCTGTGGGGGGCACTGCCTGGAGCCAGATCAGCAGTCACCATCACCCCCGCCTCCTCCACCACAGAGAGGGTTATATTTAACATTATTTACATTTAATTAGATTTATTCTTACCCATTAGTCTCTGTTGCACCATGTGATCATCCCCACACAGTGTGGACTCACAGAGCATCAGAGAGGATGTTGGTTGTACACATTTTATAAGGAGTTTGGAGAGAGGGAACAGAACCCTGACCTCCACCACATGAGAAAGTGACCACATTATTTCAGTCACTTATTTCAGACTTCAAAGCCTTCTTTTATTATGTGGAGGTGAAACCGCCCGGGGTTTATTTACCAATGACCTCCATATCACTGAGCTCCCAATGATCACTGCAGAAGGTTTGACCTGTTCTCCCTCATTAAACATATGCTAACATTTTAACAACACACACACATATACCTGACACCCTGTACCTCTGCGTTCCAGCTGATGATCCCTTCAGAAGGTGTTATTTGAATCAGATGTAACATGGTTCATGAAATATAAATGTAAATGTGTAAAACAATTTAGAACTCCTAATGAAATCACTTCCTCTAAAACAGCTTGTCCTTTCCTCTGATTGTGTCCTGAGCATCAGTTTTATTTTCATGTGGGATAAAGTTGGACGGTGCGTTTGGACAGCAGTATGTCAAGTACAGAGCAACTTCTGCTTCTCTGTGATGAATAACCCATGGTGTGAGATAAGAGGCGGAGGTTCTGTTAGATTAAAGAACCAAACGCAGGTTCATCTCTCTCATGCTCATAATGTCACTTAATCAGATCATATAAAGGTGACCGTTCATTCCTCCTGATTATGAATCATCCCTTAGGATATAGTGACAGACCGTCAGAGGTCTGGTTTGAGATGTTAGATGGAGTCAGGTAATGTGTTCCTCCTGCAGTGTGGAGGCTGTTACCTCTCTGCAGGTGACTAAAGGGATATAAATCATCCATCATGCAGGGGTTTAATTAAACCTTGTGTTCCGGAAACAGGCAGCTGGGCAAACAGGCTCCGTACTTCCTGCTCATCTGCTTTCACCCAGCTCTCTGCTGTAGATCCACAGTGGATTATTTATTAAATGACAGATCTGGGGCAGATCTGCGTGTAATCACCACATTACTGTATGTGTTATGTGTTTACACTCTGCCTCAGTGTGATGACACTGAGGTCGAGGTTTCCCCTGAAGCTTTGAAACATCACAAACTTCTCCTGATGAGTAAGCCTTATATTTTAGGACTTGAACTTCATTTATAGGTCTGGTAGCAGACGCACCTATGAGATAAAAGAACCCGTTCATGGTTCTGTCAGAATCATGTGACATGCCCTGCTGTGGTTCCTCTGTCTGCAGATCTGGATAATAATGGCTACATAAGTGACTACGAGCTCCATGACCTGTTCAAAGAGGCCAACCTGCCTCTCCCAGGTTACAAAGTGCGTGAGATCATCCAGAAGCTGATAATCGAGGGGGACAAGGACAAGGACAACAGGATCAGCTTCACTGAGTTTGTCTCTGTGAGTACCTTCAGATTCATTCATTCATTATCTCCCGCTTATCCTCTATTAGGGTCGCGGTGGGGTTCCCCATGCCCATCCAGGCCCCCCCCCCCCCCCCCCCCCCCCCCCCCCCCCCCCCCCCCCCCCCCCCCCCCCCCCCCCCCCCCCCCCCCCCCCCCCCCCCCCCCCCCCCCCCCCCCCCCTTCAGATTGATTATAATATTCCTACATTATCAGAGAAAGGCTGGAACATCAGACTGATCTGATGCCAACCCCAAAACCATCTGATGCAGTGGTTTTTATCTGAATTGTGAACACAAATAAAACCTTAAACTGGGAGTTTCTTGATTTAGCATGTTCTTCAGCAGCTGTTCTGTTTGCACGGCTGGAGCGATGAGCAGGGTGGAGAGAGGAGATTATATGAAACCTGCTGACAGTTAGGCAGACTGGGCGTGGCAGACATCCAGCAGACACGCCGACGAGGGATCACCATATCTCATGTTCTGTTTTTTGTCATTTTGCATGTTCTCCACAGATCTTCCAGGAGCTTAAAAGTAGTGATATCGCAAAAACCTTCCGCAATGCAATCAACAAGAAAGAGGGCATCCTGGCCATCGGGGGCACGTCAGAGCTGTCCAGCGCCGGCACACAGCACTCCTATTCAGGTGCACATCCATGTTCTTTATTAGAACAATGAGAAACAGGCGTGAGGGTGTGAGGTCATGTGTGATGCAGGACACGGTGCGTTAACATGGATGTTTACAGTCATAGGTGGGTGTGTCTTGATTTAACGGCTGACATGGCAGTAGCCAATCAGGTTTCAGGTCTGGAGGTGAGCGTGGTAATGGATGCGGGGGTTCCTCCCTGTGTTTACAGATATAAATCAGCAGGTGAAGGTTTAACAGAGTGGAACGGGACTCGCTGATGTGACGTCTGAACTGTGTGAATGTGCTTTTTATCAGCTGAAAGCTGGAAATAATCAGAGTTCTCATGTGCACGTATACAGGATGTTGCCGTGGTGGAACAGGAATGTGTGCGGTTTTGGTTCATTGGTTTTTTTCTTTAACCATTCAGAGGAGGAGAGGTTTGCTTTTGCAAACTGGATCAACACAGCGCTGGAGAAAGACCCCGACTGTAAGCATGTGTTACCCATGAACCCCAACACCAACGAGCTCTTTAAGAAAGTCGGTGATGGCATCGTGCTGTGGTGAGTCCAGTTCTCGTGCAGGACGCCCTCACACAGAGCCGTACACAACCCGTTTCTAATTCGATCATGTATGTTTTTATCATCGTCAGCAAAATGATCAACCTCTCAGTACCAGATACAATTGACGAGAGGACAATCAACAAGAAGAAGCTGACCCCGTTCACAGTGCAGGTTTGTGTAGCATGACTGCACACATTGTTGGGAATTCTTCTGACGTGACCTCATGAGGCTGAAAGAAAGGACTGTTTGTAAACATACTGACGTGCTTACTCAGCAATCCCAACCTCATCCCTCATCTCTGCTGTGCAGGAGAATCTGAACCTGGCTCTGAACTCGGCCTCGGCTATCGGCTGTCACGTGGTCAACATCGGCGCTCTAGACCTGCGCGAGGGGAAGCCGCACCTTGTTCTGGGGCTGCTGTGGCAGATCATTAAGATTGGGCTGTTTGCTGACATTGAGCTCAGCAGGAATGAAGGTGAGCACCCAGAACCTCAGAACACAAACAGTGTGACTTCGGGATGCTTAGGGATTCAGACACACACACACACACACACACACACACACATACGAGAGTCATTTATGAAGAGGTATTTCTCTGCTACAGGGTCAGTGACAGTTGTTTGCACAGATCAAGCTTCACATTAATCATGTTAAATAGGAACATCCCATAATGCTCAGTTGGCTGCAGGTTTTAAGGTGTGCTGTGAGATTATACACTCCTTTTTTATATTTACACAAGCTTTGGCATCTTTAAATAAGGAGCCATGCATTCAGGAGTAAAATTACAATCAGTGGGTGGCGCTGATCCCTGACGATGCACATTGTAAATTCATTATTCATTCATTATCTCCCGCTTTATCCTCTATTAGGGTCGTGGTGGGGTTTCCCATGCCCATCCAGGGGAGAACGTCTCGGGCGCTGGGCAGATAGACCCAGGACAGGGCACCAATCCATCGCTGGGCACACACTCACTCACACACACACTCTATATGGGGCAATTTTGAGAATTACATAGTAAATTGTACATACTAATTCAGATGAAGTTTATGATGATTAACAGGATAACGCACTTGTTAATAAATGTAAATAAATGCCTTATTGTTGATGTGACTGTGAGGACTTGGTCTCAGATAACACTGATATGTCGTCACATCAGGGTTTATAAACACAGAGCGCCTGCTGTGTTGGTCCTGTCTGAGGTGTGTGTGTTTACCCATCATGATGGTGTGTGCTGACTCTTGTTTGTGTGCCGGCTCCCTCAGCGCTGGCGGCGTTGCTGCGGGAGGGGGAGACCCTGGAGGATCTGATGAAGCTCTCTCCAGAGGAGCTGCTGCTCCGATGGGCAAACTACCATCTGGAAAACGCCGGCTGGCAAAAGATTAACAACTTCAGTTCTGACATCAAGGTGAGTCTGTTAACAGGTTCAGAGGTCTGTGGTCGTCCACATGAGGGCTGAAGTCCACCTCTGTTTTCACATGCCTGTCCTTTGCAGTTGGGTCCATCAGTCAGGGTCCTGGTTGAACGGCCGTGTTGTGACAGCAGGGTGGGTGTAGTTCAGTTTGGGAATGGTCGTGCTCAGAGCTGCTCAGGCTCGGCTGTATGTGCTGTTTTGGACGCAGCGGTCACCCTGTCAGTCTGTTCTTTCACCTCCTCCTGAGACCGACACTGATAGTGAGCCCCTTTGTTCCGCAGCATGTCCCTTTATGTTGCTTCAGCTCTGATATAAAGCAGCACTTGTAGCAGGAACTCTATAAACATGAACACAAAGAGATGTTGTGTAGTGTTAGATAAACAGTCGCTTCTTCATGCACATGTATAAAGACAGCAGCAGCTCTCTATTAAAGTGGGTGTTATTGGAGTGATCAGACCTGCGAGAGCATGTAGCCTGTGTGTGAATGATCAGCATCTTCTGAACCTTGTTTTCTCTCTTCCTCTCTTCCTGTGTGCTTCAGCTCTCAGACTTCTCACACTCAGTGAAGGTACTTTTCTTTCCAAACCCACAGCCAAGTTTTCTTCCTTGTCCTGCGTTTTCTTTCTCTGTGTTCAGTACTGTGATTTATGAACCCTGAACCCGTGTCTGGAGACCCGGCATGCTCATGTATTCATCGTGGACCTGTGACGTGTTATTGATGTTTGTTGTGGTTCTGCTCACAGGACTCCAGAGCTTACTTCCACATCCTCAACCAGATTTCACCCAAAGGTGCTAAAGAGGGAGAGGAGCGGATTGACATCAGCATGGCTGGATTTAATGTAAGTTTTCATGTCTTTCTGCTGACCGCTTCAGACTCTAATCCACATGGTGCTGTAAATGATCTTAGAACTACAGAATATACAGTCTTTGGGTTTGATTCAGGTTTTTAAGTAGAGTATTATACAGAGGGATAAGGGGTGTACGACTGATCAGGATAAGGCAGTGAGACATGTAGGACACATGAACAGATAACACCTGAGAGAAGCTGGAAAATGCTCTGGTTCCCTTTCTGAAGCTAAAGAAACTGGGTTTTGGGGCCCGTGGGGGGGTACTCAAAGTTATATTACGTATAACGCAACCTCATTCTCAGATATATTATATTATTCTCAGTTCTGATTTATAAAGCATCATTTAACCCTAAAATAAGTTTACAGTCTTGTTCTGTTTTAAAAATAAAATCACAGCAGACTCCACACTCTCATTTTGAATGACTGGATCTGATGTAGGACAGAATAGTCCCACACATCTGCAGAATCCAGCTCTGCGTTATAGACCAGTCCTTCCTCCCATGAGAGATGTGCGTGTTTGGTCCATGAGATATCAGGTCTGCAGTCAGCGTAGCATGGCGGCGACGCAGCTCGCCGAGTTCAGACTGAGAACACGGCACCAACGGGAACTACTTAATGAAGGCTGTCCATCTGTTTCATTTACTGTACACACACACACGCCATTCCGAAACAAACCCACCGTCTGACAGTCCTTTGGAAACAGGATGACATGGACGTCTGCATTCCTTCCACATACTGCATGGTGCTGTTTCCCCGGAGACGGGGGAATGATTGGGGACTACACAGTGGCATTTACAGTACAGCCAGAGAGGACTGAGACACGGGGGAGCGTCAGTCCCACCGCTCTGTTCTGCGGTGTGTGGAGTGTTCTGACACACACTTTAATCTCGTATTGTTTCTGAGTTATTTCAGGGTCATGCTGCAAACAACACGACCCTGAGTCCGAGGCCTTTTTCCTCTGTGTGTGTGTGTGTCTGCGCTGTATCGTTCCTGTTACATGACATACTTCCTGTTCAGGCAGTGCTATTATCTGAGTGCAGTTCCATCGTGTTTGTTCTGGCCTCAGAGTGCCTGCTGTACTGTGTGTACTTTGGTTTGCTCTCTGTTTTACTTTAACACATTCATTAAAACTGATTACATTCCTGTCAGACTGCAGACATTCATAAACCTCTTAAACTGATTCGACACACACACAAACCATGGACAAGTTTGGTATCATCACTTAATGTCTTTTAAAACTGCAATTAATTTAGTTTATTTAGAGCTGACAGAAGGAACACATGGGGAGAACATGCAAACAGACATAACCCACCTTGTGTGTACTGCACTGGGACCTGCAGGTCCTCTGCCTCACTGTTCCTGTTTCAAACTCTAAGTTCATAGCGCTGTTCTACTGCGCTGTAAGAGTTTCAGCATCTGTACAGAGACCCCGCCGTTCCGTTATCACGGTGACGAAGAATCTCGTCTAACTGTTGCAGGAGAAAGATGACCTGAGGAGAGCCGAGGCCATGCTGGTGCAGGCCGACCGACTCGGCTGCAGGCAGTTCGTCACCCCCGCCGATGTGGTGTCTGGAAACCCCAAGCTCAATCTGGCCTTTGTGGCCAACCTCTTCAACAAATACCCCGCACTGACCAAACCTGTGAATCAGGACATTGACTGGGGCCTTCTGGAGGGTGAGGAGAACCAGCAGCCTGTCCCACTGACACACTCTCACATTACTGTTCTGTTCCTTATCCGCCTCCTTCCTGTAATTAGCACTCAGACGGAATGTGCTATTCATCATGTCTCATGAGCACCTCCAGGAAGCAGGGCTAAAAATAATCAGCCCTGAAAAAGCTTGTAATTAGGTTCTAATGTGTTTTATTATTATTATCAACACTAGGACCTGGTGCCCTCTAGTGGTGTAACAGCAGTATGGGTTAAAACACAGCTCAGTATAATACTGTAATAACAAAACAGATTCATTCATTTATTCATTATCTCCCGCTTTATCCTCTACTAGGGTCGCGGTGGGGTTCCCCATGCCCATCCAGGGGAGAACGTTTCGGGCGCTGGGCAGATAGACCCAGGACAAGGCGCCAATCCATCGCTGGGCATACACTCACATAGACACACTCTATATGGGGCAATTTTGAGAATTCAATTGACTTGATCCATGTTTTTGGACTGTGAGAGGAAACCGGAAAACCCGGAGGAAACCCATTTAGACAAGGGAGGAACATGGAAACTCCACCCAGATGGGGATTCAAACCGGGAATCCCTAGCGCTGAGAGGAAAACGTGCTAACCACTAAGCCACCGTGCCGCTCCACAATGAATGAACAGATTCTTTCATGAAAACAATATTAGGTTTTGTTTAGTAAAATTCCATTAATGAATAGTTCGGGTACATATTAAATGAGCGGTGTTCGTTTGTGTCCTGTCCTGATTAATGAGGAATGATGATGATCAAACAGTGAGCTGTGGACTTTGATCAGATCTGATTACAGAACTGTGTTGAAGTTCATGTTGTGCTGTGGGATTTTGCAGGTGAGACCAGAGAGGAGAGAACATTCCGAAACTGGATGAACTCTTTGGGTGTTAACCCTCACGTCAACCACCTCTACGGGTAAAGCTATCTTTACTCCTAATTAGTCACCTAATTACCTAATTACACCCAAAAATGTGGTCCTGGTTGTAATTAGTGGTTTTAGCTTATGAAGTAAGTTTAAATGGAGCAGCAGGTACCCCACACCAAATCACTCCTCAGGTTCTTCAGCTGCTTTCACTCAGGAGCAATATGAAGGATTAATGATGTGACTTCCTGTTTCTTACTTAATGATCAGTTCTAATAATCAATAATCAGTATCTTTATTAATTTTCTTTCTTAATTCTGTGTTGTCACAGGGACCTGCAGGACGCTCTGGTCATCCTGCAGCTGTATGAAAAGATCAAGGTCCGTGTGGACTGGAACAACAAGGTGAACCGGCCTCCGTACCCAAAGATCGGCTCCAACATGAAGAAGGTAACGACGCGATGATGACTTCTTTAGTTTGGTTTTGATTGTTTTGATCGTTCCTGTATGTTTAAAGAGGTTGAATTATAGGAGCTTTATGTATATTTATGGATCCTTTGGGATGGTACTGACTCCTCCGCTCATCTTCATGTGCAGCTGGAGAACTGTAACTACGCCGTGGAGCTGGGCAAAACTGCCGCCAAGTTCTCCCTGGTGGGTATTGGGGGGCAAGACCTGAATGATGGAAACCCCACCCTGACCCTGGCGCTGGTGTGGCAGCTGATGAGAAGGTGGGTGCGTGGTGTTCCTGCTAATGGGGTTCTTTCAGTGCAGCTGCAGTTCTGTGGCTGCAGAGGCGGCTGCTCGCTCACTCGTCTGCGTTTTGACACACAGATACACTCTGAATGTCCTCGAGGACCTGGGGGACGGGGAGAAGGCCAACGATGACATCATCGTCAACTGGGTTAATAAAACGCTCTCTGGGGCGGGAAAGAAGTCCAAGATTTCAAGCTTTAAGGTAGCAGGTGTTCTGCAGGCCGGATGTGAAGCACAATCCCGTGGATCTGGCTGACGGTGCGAATGATTCTGTTTACAGGATAAAGAGATCAGCTCCAGTTTGGCGGTTCTGGATCTGATCGATGCCATTCAGCCGGGCTGTGTGAACTACGAACTGGTAAAGACGGGCAGCCTGTCTGAGAACGACAAACTGGATAACGCAAAGTAAGTTTAGGACTGGTGTGTGTGTGTGTGTGTGTATGTGAATACAGTCCATTAGAACCATGCGATCTGTTCTCTCTCACAGATATGCCGTTTCTATGGCCAGAAAGATCGGCGCACGTGTGTACGCTCTGCCTGAAGACCTGATGGAGGTGAAACCTAAAATGGTCATGACCGTGTTCGCCTGCCTGATGGGTCGGGGAATGAAGCGGGCGTAGGTTCTGAACGTCCTGTGGCCGATTGAAAGCAGAGTTCTGACCCACAAGCCGTTTGCTGGTTGAAAGGCTTCAGGTTCATAATAAATTAGCTATAATTACTAAAACTCCCATTATTAGCAGGATGCCAGAGAATCACGTTGGTGCGTGAATTTGGGGTGTGAGGGTTTAACCCGGGGGTGAGGGTGGGGTAATCGCGATTCAAAATCCAGAAAAGATAACCAAATGTAAAGTCTGAAGCCGTTTCAGACTGGGCCCTGTATATTTTCTTTGCGTAGGCGAGCAGCGGGTCATTTTAACATGTACACCTCGAACCTGCCCGCTTTAGTGAGCGAACATTCCTCCTCTGCAGTATTGCGTGTATGTGGGGAAGAATTTGGCGACCTCTGTGTAACACGCCGTCCGAGCGGTTGCTTACTTTTCCTGTACCTGCACTCTTTATCAGAAACATTTAAACATTATGAAGCTGATTTGCAGGCAGACGCTTTAATGCATTCCATATTCAGGATCTCAGTTTGCTGACCTCTGTACGCCGGAGGCTCTGCGTAGAGCGACCACACACTCGGTCCACTTTGCATGAACAATCGCTTTATAAGGACTCTTATTTAAACAGATACACTCCTAACAATTCGACCAAAGCTTTATGATGATGATGATGATGTGAGGGTTAGATTAGAGCTGCAGTATGCGTTCTCATCAAAGAAATAAAACTGGAAAAGCCTGGAACATGTGGACTTAAAGACGGATCGACTTATGAACAGAGAATAAACCTGTATTACTGTCCAGCTGCCTCTGTCTCCTTATTCCAGCTGTGTGTGTGTATGTGTTGTTATCATGGTGTAATTAATAGCTCTGTGACAATGCAGTGTGTTAGTAGCTCAGTTACACTGCTGGGAAAAAAGCGCCACCATGAGGACATCTGTAGTCACAACAAATTGTTATGACGTCACAGATATAAGATGCCATTAATACAATCCTGTTAGAACTGTTCCTTACTAACTGATCAGAACCCCCATCAATCAGAACACTGATCCCTAAGAACCTCACTTTATTATAACACTTAATCCCATAATTATAACAATCAGAACCTCGATTTCTCAGATACAGATAAAAAAAAACATATTGTCTCTGTTAGAGGTGCAGAAGCTTGTGTTAATCTCACACACACACACACAGGCGTTTAAGTGCATCTCATGGATCAGATGGTTCTGGATCCTGGGGTGAATGTACTTACTCATCTCACAGGCAATCAACTATCAGACAGGGAGGCAAAGCGTAATCAACACACTTCAAAGAGATGAGGGTCTGTCTGAATTCTAATGAGTGCCAGTCTACAAAAGGATGGATCACATGACACACACACACACACACACACACACAGAGCTGCTCTCTGATACCTCCCATCCTACGTTTCCTCAGAACCACGATGCTTCGCTGAACTTTCTCTCTGACCCGTTTTATTTTGTGAGCTGTTGAAGTAGAGTGAGAGGTGGAGTGCGTGGAGGTGTTCTCCAGCTTCCTCACCCACTCCAGCTCCGTCCTCACCTCAGTCTGCTTGGATCGTGGATGTGAATTAGAAGGAGAACCTACAGAAATGATGCTGTGCTTTAAATGCTGTGACCTGGAGGATTAAAGGGAATATCAGACGGTGATTCGGTTCAGTGTACTGATTATTAATTAATGGTTTCGAGATGTTCCTTTCTTTCATGGTCACACACAGAGGTGAGTAACGGGTCCCGACTGCACAGTGAGGATTAAAAAGGTTTATTTATGATGTGGAAATGTTTCAAACCTCTGCTCATAATAATAATAATGATGATTTAGGTTAGAATGAGGCTAAAGGACAGAAGATTATCTGAGGGTTTGATCTGAAATTCCTTCTGAACGTCCTGCAGCTGCGTGTCATTATTCAGAGTGTTAATCAAACACCTGATAAACAAACGGTTGTGTTGCAGCATGACGGGACAGGCACTAGAGGAGAGTGTGGATCTTACCAACCACATGCTCTCGGTGAAGACGTCAATGGAGGAGGACTCTGAGAGAGCAGAAAGCATGATGAGCAGGTGAGAGGGACGCTGCTGCTGCTGGGTCTCAGGCTTTAACTCCATCATCTGCTCACTTCTCCATCACTAAAGTTCTAAACACAGTCGTTCTGGATTCTGTGTTTTTAATGTCAGCATCCCGTCATGCCCCCCATGCCCCCCATGCCCCCACCTCCACTCCCCAGTATTATTGGGTTGAATCGTATGAAGTTAAATCTCATTTAGAATAGACAGTCCTGTATCGGAGTGGACGGTGGACTGATCTGTGTGTGATGTGTGTAGAGGTCACTCCATCTATGACGACACGTCGTCTGAGTTACAGCGGGTTGCCACTCTGGACCCGCGTGGCCCAAACTCCCAGAATTCCTTCCGAGGGAGGGGAGCTTTATCAAGGTATGATGTGCACTGTGCTGTGTGTGCAGCTCTGACTTCTGACCTCCATGTTCTTTATGTGATGTGAAGGTCCAAGTGGGTTGACCGTGTGGGTTCCTCGTGCTGTAGGTTGGTGAACATGGTGGTGACGCTGAGGGAATGGGCTCATAAGAGTCTGCAGGAGGAGGAGGAGAGGCCCGACTCATTTTTGGAGCGCTTCCGAGGACCCGAGCTGCGCATCACTCACAGTCGCATCAGCACCGGTCGACCAGACGCCCAGAACGCAGACGTCAAGCGCAAGTGAGACCGACCGGATGGGTGCTGTTCCTGTCTGATTACCCACAATGCACTTAATAACATGCACAGTGGAAACGACTGTAAGTCTGACTGTAAGGTTCTAACAGGAAATCCTCGGATTCTTGGGTTCTGGCTCCAGCAGACAACCTGTACTATAACTGGCTGTTCATCATTGCTGCCACAGTGCTCTACAACTGGTGCCTCCTGGTGGCCAGGTGAGGAATCTCCCTCCACTTGTTTATTTAATTGCAGAAAGCAGATGAATTTTCAGATCACTGTGATCGCGCTTTTCCTCTGACAGACTCACAGTCCAGTTATTGTCTTTTAAACACAGAGCCTGCTTCGATGAACTTCAAACCAACAACTACATTCTGTGGCTGGTTCTGGATTATCTCTCTGATCTGATCTACATCCTGGACAGCTGTGTGCGGCTCAGAACAGGTCCGGGACCGTGAGCAGCGGTCATTTTTTTACTAAACAACATTTAACATTTGTTTAATAGACCTCTCTTATCTGATGTTTATATCAACCACATTGATCAGTTATTGGTGGTGGGACCTGACTGCTGCGACTCTGTCTGTTACTGTAGGTTTCTTGGATCAAGGTTTGTTGGTTAAAGATCTGAAAAAGCTCAGAGAAAACTACTTTCACACACCGCAGTTTAAACTGGACGTGTTGTCCATCCTGCCCACAGACCTGGCCTACGTCGTCACCGGAATCCACGTTCCGGAGCTTCGTTTTAACCGTTTGTTGCGCTTCTCACGCATGTTTGAATTCTTTGACCGGACGGAGACTCGCACCAGTTATCCTAACACCTTCCGCATTGGTAACCTGGTGCTCTACCTGCTGGTGATCATCCACTGGAACGCCTGTATCTACTTCGCCATCTCTAAATCTCTCGGCTTCGGGTCGGATCAGTGGGTCTATCCAAATATCTCTCACCCAGAATTTGGTACTCTGAAGAGGGGCTACATCTACTGCCTGTATTGGTCCACGCTGACTCTGACCACCATAGGGGAGATGCCCGCACCAGAGCGTGATGAGGAGTATCTGTTTGTGGTCTTCGACTTCCTGGTGGGTGTTCTCATCTTTGCTACAATCGTTGGCAACGTGGGTGCTATGATCTCCAACATGAATGCCACTCGCGCCGACTTTCAGACCCGCATCGATGCCGTCAAACACTACATGAAGTTTCGCAAGGTAAGCAAAGAGCTTGAGGGTCGAGTCATAAAGTGGTTCGATTACCTTTGGACCAACAAAAAAACAATAGACGAGCAAGAAGTGCTGAAAAATCTTCCCAACAAGCTGCGAGCTGAGATCGCCATCAACGTCCACCTGGAAACGCTCAAGAAGGTCCGAATCTTTCAGGACTGTGAAGCCGGGCTGCTGGTGGAGCTGGTTCTTAAACTGCGGCCCCAGGTTTTCAGTCCTGGAGACTATATATGTCGCAAGGGTGACATTGGGAAGGAGATGTATATTATTAAAGAAGGGCGTTTGGCGGTGGTTGCTGATGACGGTGTGACTCACTTCGCCCTCTTAACAGCTGGAAGCTGCTTTGGGGAGATCAGCATCCTTAATATTAAGGGCAGCAAAATGGGGAACCGACGCACTGCCAACATACGGAGCATTGGGTACTCTGACCTGTTCTGCCTCTCAAAGGATGACCTGATGGAGGCTGTGATGGAGTACCCCAATGCTAAGAAGGTGCTGGAGGAAAGGGGACGTGATATCCTGCGCAAGGAGGGTCTACTAGAGGAGCTGGGAGTGCCGGGGCTCACACCAGAGCAGCTGGAAGAGAAGGTGGAACAGCTGGAGTTGTCTTTAGACACATTACAGACCCGCTTTGCTCGCCTGCTCGGGGAACACACGGTCACCCAGCAGAGGCTCAAACAGAGACTCGCTGCACTGGAGAGGCGAACGCTGCGCTCGGGCAGCGGCTTTCTGTCGGACGGTAATGACAGCACTATGGACGCCGATGGCACCCGCAGCGAGCTCAATGTCCAGATGTGAACAGGTTTGATGCCACATGGTGCCAAGGTTCTGCTGCAAACACCGGAGCATTACAATGCATCGCACCTATGTGGGGAACATACCAAAGTTCACACACCAGTACTTGGGAGGTGTG
>JAFMOD010000714.1:777287-792295 GCA_019802435.1 Corydoras maculifer
TTGACAGAAATTCACTGCTTCTGTTTTCCCTGCACAGTTCAGACTCTGGGAACTACACCCAGTTCTACACCCTCCAGTACAGGGGTTGCCTTTGCTATCAAACCTGCAGGTCTGAAAAGTCATTTGAATGAGATTTTGCGTTTTTCTGCTCCCGTTTTGTGTGTACTTTTGCATGTGAAATGAATCCAAATTTCTTCCTTTTCTTTTAGCAACTCCGGCTCCTGCCAGCACGGCGGCCCTCACTCAGCCCGCTCCGGTCTCCTCCCTGTTCGCCATGCCCATCCCCCCAACATCGACATCAGGCTTCAGCTGTACGTCAGCAACAATCCATTAACTGTACACGTTCTCACAATACAGTCTAATCATAATAGTTAAGGATCATAGTCTGTGTTTGTTTCCTCAGTGGGAGGTCCTACAGCCTCTACAGCCCCAGCAGCAGCTACAGCTGCCACGACCTCTGCTGCCTTTACCCTCAAACCATTAGGAACTGCCACCCCCAGTGTTGTAACGACAGGTAGCCGTTCATTTTCCAGACACTTAAACTGGTAAAATAAGAACTCAGATAGAGCTCAGGTTAAACACTTTCTCTTTTATAAGTGTCTGATCTTCATCCACAGCTTCTGCAGCTGCAGCGCCCACCGCAGGCTTTTCATTGGCACTGAAACCCACTGTCGCTAATGCACCAGCCACATCTATAATCACTACCACAGTAGCTGGCACTGCCAGGTCAGTATTTTAAAGCAAATACATATGATTAATGCATTCTGGAGGAACTTTAGATTTAAGATTCATGTATGCGATCTAAGCAACAGTATCTACACACTGTTTGGGGTGTAACTGTGTTATAACAGGCACATTCTGGAGAATGCATGGAAAACACACACACACACACACACAACATTGGGGTAAATTTGTGTAATGTGGCTCAGGTGTGTTTACACTTCACTGTGTGTTCTCTCAGTGTTGTTCCAGACATGTCGTATGCACAGCTGGAGAGCCTGATCAATAAGTGGAGCTCTGAGTTAGAGGATCAGGAGAGACACTTTCTGCAGCAGGCCACTCAGGTTAACGCCTGGGACCGCATGCTGGTGGAGAACGGAGAGAAGGTGGTGCACCTACACACAGACCTCCAGCTCCTCACAGCTCTCATTCAGGCTGCTGATGTTTAATAAGTAGAACTGTGTTCCCTTAGATTAAGGCTAAAATAAAAGTTCCTCAGACGCCTCTGTAGATTAATGAAGCGAAATAGCCCCATCATAACCCAGACTTGTTTTATTCCCAAGATTTGATTCATGATTCATTTTTCTATTAAATAAATAAATTCAGCATACTTGTTTCCTGAAAACCACTGTGAGGTGGGAGCACTGAACCCTGAGCACTGCTCCTCCTCCTCATGTGGATTGTTTTAAATCTTGTTGCTGTTGTCTTCAGATTACAGCTCTTCATAAAGACATGGAGAAGGTGAAGCTTGATCAGAGAAGGTAAGGGTGCAGCGAGCTGCATCACTTACAGCATACATGCCCCAGAACTTTGTATTAAACATATCTACTCTCCCACCCACCACTGTACCTGCCGTGTTAGACCTCATTTCTACATTTTCTTTGATTTCAGACTGGATCAGGAGTTGGATTACATCCTGTCCCAGCAGAAGGAGTTGGAGGATCTCCTGATTCCACTGGAGGAGTCTGTGAAGGAGCAGAGTGTCACCATATACATGCAGAATGCTGATGAGGAGCGAGAGCGAACGTAACCATGTCCTGTTCTTCGTGTGCTTTTAACTTTATTCTTTTCAAGCTGATGATCATTATGGAGCACTGTTATTCTGTCTGAAGGTATAAACTGGCGGAGAATGTGGACGCTCAGCTGAAAAGAATGTCCCAGGACCTGAAGGAGATCATCGAACACCTGAACACGTCCAATGGCCTGACGGACACTAGTGACCCGGTACCATCAGCTTGAAATCTTACATTAATGTTGATGGTAAAGAGTCAGTGTGTGAGATTTATGACCGTTACCTACAGGAGTCTCCTCTTATGTGTATCACAGTAACAACACACACTTATACCAAGTTTATCATTACTGACTCTGCTGACACATCCCTCTGTGTTTCATTCCAGCTTCAGCAGATCTGTAAGATTCTGAACGCTCACATGGATTCGCTGCAGTGGGTGGAGCAAAACTCTGGTCAGTACCTCCACATATTTGTCATGTCTCCTTTCTATGGCTTCTAGACATAACAAATGTGTGTGTGTGTGTGTGTGTGTACAGTGCTACTTCAGCGACGGGTGGAGGAGGTGTCGAAGCAGTGCGAGAGCCGCAGTAAGGAGCAGGAGAAAAGCTTTCGTCTAAGTTTCCAGTGATCTGAGGGAGATCTGAATAAACCCATGTGTTGTAAATGAAAAGCTTTTGTTTGGTTTGGTTTTCAATAAAAACGTCTATTTTTATTTCTTCACTTGGAATGGCGTTGACTTGATTTAAAGGATGGGGAAACACGAAGCTTAATCTCCATCCTCATTTCATCATTATGATGCCTGAGATTTAAACGGGACACCCGCACCACCAGGTCAGTGTCACTGCAGTACTGACCATCAAACACCACCCTCATTATCCCTGCTCTGTGGGGGTCTTGATCATCAGTAGTGAACGGATGGACTACAGAATGGAAGTGCAGAACTACAAACCCCATCTGTGAGCTGAGGTGATGAACCCTGGACATAATGAGGGGATTGTGGGGTGCTGATCAACCAATGGGCTTCACTTCCTGGTTCCTGGGGCTCCAATCCCGGCTCTGTGGGTTTTGGAGAGCCATGGCGCCCCGCTTTGTCTGAGTGCACAGAGCCGCTGCGGCTTCAACTCCACGCTGCTCCGCGAACGTCTGTCCGACTCTGAGATGAAGCTGCGAGCCGCAGGTACTGTATACGCACGCGCACTCCACATCCACGCGTTCAGATGATAAACCGACTGCACACTCACAAACACACACAGCTGGCACGGCTGCAGCGGCCTTTATAGACATGCTGTTAATGCCAGCCTCTTGAGCTCGGCGCCTGGTTCATGTAGATCGTGGTTCCGAACCCGAAGCGGGTCGCTGCCACACGGAGTCTCGTGCACGTGCAGAAAGCGCGCGCCCGCCGTGCTTTAGTGCCGCCGGCTGCCTGTGCACGTGCGTTCTGCAACATTTCCATATAACTTGCAAATGTCGGTTCACAAATGCACACGAGTCGATGCAGCTTCATTTTGATTCACCGAACCGTGTCGTCAAATGACTCACTCGAATGTCTTGACGCTCTTTGCGGTGACGGAGTCGGTCACATTGTGAGGAGTTCTACAGAGACAAGTACACAAAACTAATATACATTTACTTATTTTACATTTAAATCGTTCACTTAACCCCGTTTTTTGTGCATCCTAATCAAGACATGTTTTAGAACTGTAGAGAACCTATTTTTATTGGATGAGATTTATTAGGGTCTCGGGGGGGGGCAGGGCACCAATCTATCACTGGACACACTCACTCACACACACTCTATTGGGCAATTCGGAGAATTCGATTGACCTTGATCCATGTTTTTGGACTGTGGGAGGAAACCAGAGAACCCGGGGGAAACCCACGCGGACACAGGGAGAACATGGAAACTCCACCCAGATGGGGATTCGAACCGGGAATCCCTAGCGCTGATAGGAGAACATGCTAAACCACTAAGCCATCGTGCCGCCCCGATGAGACATCAGTGCTCTCATATTTATCGTCGATTTGTTGTTATTCAGGAGTCGGTTCTGTGATGAATCGGTTCCGAAGGGAGTCGGATCCTTGGCCCAAACACGCGCCATTTTAGCGCGCCACAGCCGTCCGGCAAGATGGCGCTCTCGCTTTGTGTCGTCCGCTCGGCGCGCAGGCAGCCTTAACGTTCCCCAGCGCCCGGCCCGGCCCTCAGCCTCCGGCCCTCAGCCCCAGCCCGCCGCGGGAATCAGCACAGCGCTGCGGACCGCGTTCCGCGGACAGGAGCAGGTAGGTGAGGCGGTCTGAGGCGATCTGAGTTTGCCGCTCCGCTGAGAGGAAGTCCGAGCTAACCGGCTAAAGACGCGGAGAGCTGAGTTTATACTCCCAAACTCACTGCCCTCCATTAAACACACCGCCAGCACCGCCGCTCCGCCCGGGCACTGCTCCATCCGCACAACCGAGGCGCTGACAAGGCTTTCATTCCGTAGCAAACATCAAAGGCCTGTTTCTGAAGCCCGGTTTAAAGGTGCAGTGCGAGATCTTAGCTTTCGGCTGTCCCGCTGCTGTCGGCTACGATCAAAGCTCTCAAAGCGATATTTTTCTGACGTGATGTCACAAAGAAGTAAAGACTATAAACTTTACACAATTCAGACCGACTGTTAACAGCCATTAAAATCGCTATCGTGACTTTTATTATGTATAATAATAACTACAGTATATATATATATATATATATATATATATATATATATATATATATATATATATATATATCCTGATTGTGGTGTTAGTGTCTGTATTCGTTCTGTTTATTCTGCAGTACAGACACTCTGTAATGTGTTGTAATGTGTGCTCACAGTGCTGTAGCAAAAGTTTAGGGAAGGCCCTGTGGTTTTTCAGGGTTGTCACTGTGCAGTTTGGTGTGTGTGAACCCCAGACCTTCTCAGAGCCACAACCATTAACACATTAAAGGACTGATAACTTAGCATTGGTTATTTTTAAGTTAGGAGTTTTTTTTTTTTAATACTGTGTATCTTGGTTCATGTGAATGATGCGCTGTAAAGCTGCTTGATCTGGTTGAACTGGTCGTATACATTTTTGACCTTCCTAAATCCGGGTTATGTATGTAGTGTGATTTCTTTATAGTTGTGTTACTAATAACTCTTCCATCTTTTATTTTTTTAATTTGGTTTGTCATTATTAATGTGCACAAATAGTTGTGTGTTTGTGTGTGTGTTTGTGCTTATCTTTTTAATAAGGGGTGTTTTTCATTACACAGATCTGGTAAGCTGACTGCAGTGGTGACACAACTTCATGAGGTCCAGGATTGTTCTCTTGAAAACGAAACTGCTGTACCCCAAATTAATGAAATCTCCAGTGGTAAGACTTTTATTTATATGAATTTTTTCCTGTGGTTGTTTTTTGGACCCATGGAGATCAGTGGGTTTAATCCTACTGGTGTTATTAATAAATAAAATAAGGTTGTGGTGATAAACCTTCATAAGTGAGTGATTACTATATGTTTGATCCTTTATCAGGAAATATGGCCTCAAGTGGAACAAATACAACTGAGCATGAAATGGAAAAGGTCAGTACATGTATGTGATTGTTGTTTATTAGTGAATGTTCTGTGGTACAGCTCACCGGTACCCATTCTGTAAACAAAACAAAGTATTTATATCAAAATAATTTAGTCATTTTTATTCCTCTGTGCAGTTTAATTAAACATGGAACTGATTGTTCTTTATAATCTTTAATACCACATGTAAGCTGAGCCCCCCCCCCTTTTAATCATCAAATACTATTGCTTCATTCAGTCCCATTACCACAGAAGGATAAGATCAAGCAACTAAAATCTTACAATAAATAAATATGAGAGATTCATCTGTGTTGTGGATGTGTGATGTTTTATAGCCCAGCTGTTCCAGTGAACTAATGAAGTCCACTTCACGCTCAAAAAGGTGAGACTGAAGTTGACTGGAGGAGGATGAGAACACAATATTCATATTTTTAAAATGTTATTTATTCAGTTTAGTGTAAGTGGAATTTTAAGGTCTTGTATTTTTAAAGTTCGTTACATGTTAACATAAGTTACAAACTTCTTACAAAGAGATTTGACTTAATGTCGTTGAAAAAGTTCTTTTAAACGTCTGAGGGTGTTCATGCTGTTTGGCGCCATCTTGTGGAACGACAGTAGAACTGCAGCCCTGTCATAGCAGCAAAGTAAAATTTTTTAAACGATGCTTTAGTTTCTGAAGATAACAAAATTAACATGAGATACTTTTTCGGAGTAAGCATTTATATTTAAGATCTGGTTTGTCTAAAGGCTACTTGATTCCTAACCTTAAAAGAGAAATATTAATAATAATTATAGTGTTATTTTGATGTTTAAGATTACTGATTTATGAATTTAATTGATCAAAAGGAGATGTATTTGGTTAGATAAAACTTCCATATGACCTGTAAACTAAAATTGATCCCTCACATTGGAGTAAGGTGCAAGTCAAGTGAGGGAATAATGCTCTAAATCTGCATGGTAACGATTTTATGGAACAATAATTATCAAATTTTTATCTAATATCAGCAGATTGTACATAGTGAACATGATTTATCGGTTTGTTTTCGATGACAGGGTGCTGATTGATTTATGTGCAGTAATTAATTTTTGGTTTCTCACCTAATTTTAGGAAACCTGCGGTTGTTACCAAGCACACAGTGTTGGTGGAGCAGGAATCTGATATTGAAAGTGAACAGACCTGTACAGCTGCTGATAATCCTGAAGGCACTTTAGAGATGGACGGCTTACCAGAAGGTCAGAGATCTTACACTAGGCGTCACTTCTTTATTTGGATTTTATAAAGATTCTCACTCAGGGTGACCGGACAGATATTAAACTCGATTTGGAAACACATATAAAATATAATCTGCCTTTTATTAATGTGCATGTGGGATATTAACTGCGCTAATTAACCAATAAACAAAATGTGTTTGTGTGTGTGCAGATGTAGTGATAGTGAAGCCAGAACCTGTCAGCAATGAAGGAAAAGATGAATTTAAAGGTCCGGAGTTCCGTAATAAAGGAACGAGTCGAATTAAAGATGACTCTTCACGTAAACGCCCTGGTACGTCTGAATTTAGTATGTTCTCCGACTGATGTAAGTCTCACACTGTGTTTTGGAGGATCGCCTGTTCAGTATGTGTTTTTCTCTCGTTCTCAGAAGAGCAGCTCCAGGAGATTGTTAATTGCACTGCATGTGGACAACAGGTGAATCATTTCCAGAGAGATTCTGTGTATCAGCATCCTGCACTCAAAGTTCTTATGTGCAAGGTAACAGCGTTTCAGATCAGATGTTCAGTACCTGTGTTCAGTACCTGTGTTCATGCTGAGTCCTAACCATTTCTTTCTTACAGTCCTGTTTCAAGTATTACATGAGTGATGACATTGGTAAGGATGATGATGGAATGGATGAACAGTGCAGGTTAGTGCTTTGTTTGTTTGTAACGTAACATTCTTCAAACCAACAGTGAGTCACACTGGTTTAAATGTGTCCTGTAGGTGGTGTGCTGAGGGAGGGAACCTGATGTGTTGTGATTACTGCAGCAATGCTTTCTGCAAGAAGTGCATTCTGCGTAACCTCGGGAGGAGGGAGCTCTCCACCATCATGAGCGAAGACAGCAAGTGGCACTGTTATATGTGCCAGCCAGAGCCACTTAAGGACTTGGTGGTAGCATGTGAGAACGTCCTGCTGAACCTGGAATGCATGAAAAAGAAGTCTGATAATGATAAAGCTCGCCGTGAGAGCACCAAGCACAAGCCTGAAAAAAACAAAAACACAGCTCTGAACGGGAAGGACCACGTCTCGGATGGAGCAGGGACACTGACGTTCTCTTACAAAAACTTAGAGATCCCAAAAGAGCTTGTTAAAAAGACCAAGAAGCTGATTGAGACCACAAATGGCCTGAACACCACCTTCGTTCAGTTCATCCAGCAGGCTCCTGTGTACAGCGGTGACATGCTGGTCAGACACAGGCACTTAAAGGCCTTCAGGTCTGTGTTGGCTGACCTCAAGAAGGCCCACGCCTCATTGGAGGAAGCTCTGGACGATGAGTTTAAAGAGCTGGAGATACAGAATGGGGAGGGACTCAAGATCTGGGAGAATCAGAGTGAAAGGAACACAAAAAACATGGAGAATGTCAGTGACTCAAAATGTGCAGAACCGCCACAATTGATGGAACAGCAAATGAATCCAGAGAGTGTTTACAGTGGAGCTGAGTCTGATCACATGGACCAGCAGGAGGTGCACACAGAAGATGTGGAGATGAGTGAAACAAGCGAAGGCCCCGTTTGTATGCCGGAGAACACAGTGGCGGCGGCAGTAGACTGTGAAAATGAAGCGATAGTCGTCAAAGAAGAAGTGGGGGAAAAGTCACCAATAGAGGAAGAATCACTCGATAAAGACATCGTCTCCATCCCCACGTCTGTCCCTGAAGAGCTCTTTGAGATGGTGGAAAGCCTTTCAGGCTGCATCAGACCAGAGGAGGTGGAGGATTCAGTGGACTCCTCCGACAGCACCAGCAACAAATCCTCGTCCAACAGAAAGTCGGCCAAGCTGAGCAAGAAGCTGGTAATTAAACTGACCCCCGTTCCTTTAAAGACCACGGTCCAAAAAACTGAGAACGCTGCGCAGTCAGAGGAGAAAGATGGAGCCCTGTCACCGGACGACAGCCGGAGGTCTCCACGGATGAAGACCACGCCGCTCCGCAAATCCTCTGATGGAAAGGGTGGCAGGTCTGACGGCCCGAACGAGGATGAGGATGACGACGAGGACGACGACGACGCTGCTGCTGCTGAGAGGGACTCGGATTCCGACGAAGTCCCCGAAGTCCTCCGGCAGACTGAGAACCTGCAGGGGAGCTCAGACGAGCACAGCGCCAAACTCAACGGCAAGGACTCCGGCAAAAGTGCGGCCGACGCTCAGAAGAAGAAAGCCACGTCCACCAGGCTCCCAAAAACCAGCTCGGCTAAACGGAAGCTTATCAACACCTCCTCTGATTCAGACCAGGAGCAGAAAACCAGAGCATCCAGGAGACAAGCAGCTAAAAAGCATAAAGGGAAAGAGGAGGACTCCTCAGACCATAACTCTGACCTAGAGAAGGAGATAAAGAGCCTCAGTAAACTAAAAACATCTAAAAAACCCAGTAAAGAAACCAAGAAGAAGAAGGAGGAGGACGAAGAAGAAGAGGAGGAGGAGGAGAAAGAAAAAGAGGAGAACAAAAAGCACAGAAAGAGCAAGGAGGGACAGGAGGAGAGTGAGGAAGAGGAGGAGGAGAAGAAGAAGAAGAAACAGCACAGCAAGAGGAGCAGTAAGAAGGAGGAGAAGCAGGCTGAGAAGAAGGAGGGTAAGAAAGGACCCAAGAGATCGTTTGAGCGCAAACGGAGATCCACACGGAGTAAAGAACCCACCTCCCGGAATTCATCATCTAGTGACGAGCAGCAGGACGCCGACTCCGGGGAGGACAGTGGAGATCAGCAGAAGATGAAGCCCATCCTGGAGTCTGCGGTGTCCAACATGGAGACATTCCATCAGTCATCTGGTGAGCTGACCCCCCCCCCCCCATTATTAGCACTGTGAGTGTTTATAACCTGTAATAACAGCACTGTCATTCAATGTTAAAGGAGATGAAGCACAGGTGAAGGCGGAACCCTCTCAGCTGCTGGATGATGATGACGACCCGGAGAACAGGTGATGAAGACGTCTGTTTTAACCTCAGCATGTTTGATTTGTGGTTCTGGTCAGGTTCTTTAACACTGACACTCTCACGTTCCTCGTTCTAAGGATCGCAAAAAAGATGCTGCTGGCTCAGATCAAAGCTAATTACTCCTCTGGCGACGGCTCTTCCTCTGACGAGGAGGACGAAAAAAACAACAAAGAGGGCGAGTCCATGAAAACGAAAGATGAAAATGATGAGAATGATGAGAATGGTCAGTGTTCCACCTAAACGAGGACGGAATGATGGGTAGTAATTTGAATCGAGCGGGTTCTTAGTGAGTGGTTCGGTTTTTAGTGCTGTGGTGATGGTGGGAGAATTAAGAGCACAAAATAAAACCCGAAGTGGAGAAGAGAAAACAATCTGAACTTTGGAGAACTTTGGAAAGTCCTAGAATTAGATCAGTTAAGGAAAAGGATTATGTACATGCTGGAAAACATGGGGTGGACTTTATTCAGATAATAAATAGAATGATAAATCAGGAGAGGAGTGGACTTTTCAGATTAAACCTTCCTTCTTGCTTTTTCATTTTTACAGATGTGGATGATGAAGACTCCGATTCTGGTTCAGATGCAGATGTGAAAAAGGTGGGGCGCAGGCACAAGCTGCTCCGTAAGAAGCTGGTGCTGAGTGACGCAGAGTCTGACGACGAAGCCCCGGCCAAGACCAAAAAAGAGGGGAAAAAGAAAGGACGAAGAAAAGGTCTGTTCTGAGGAGGGATTGAGCTCCTCCTGTTTTTACTCGTCCTCATTTATTATCATTATTATTTATTATTCGTTTGTCTGCTTGTTACAGTGGAAAGTGATAACACTGATGATTCAGACTTTAAACAGTCCGGCTCAGATTCATCAGAGAAGGAGTCGGCGCTGAGCGAGGCGGTCAGTGACGAGGGCGACGACAAGAGCAACAAGCGGCGGACGCGGTGAGAGGTGCCTTCCATACGGTAACGACCGCGTTTAAATCGTGCTGTTATAACGACCTGTGTTCGTAGATCCCAAAACAAAAATGAGAAAGAAAGAAGTTACAAAAAAGAAAAGAAGAAGAAGAGACGGAGGATCAAGGTGCAGAACTCCTCCTCCAGTGAGAAGGTAACCCTCACTCAGACTCATGATCCGTACACACTGTGCTCTGCCCGGTCTCCACACTGTCTGCTGTTCTGCAGAGTGGAGGAGAAGCTGAAGAAGGAGAAGAGGGAGAAGAAGGAGACGATAAGGGAACACCAAAGAACCGCAAAAAGATCCGTAAGATCCTCAAGGACGACAAACTGCGTTCAGAAACGCAGAACGCCCTGAAGGAGGAGGAGGAGCGGCGAAAACGTATAGCGGAGCGAGAGGCTCTGAGAGAGAAGCTGCGAGAGGTAAGTGATCAGATTCACCCAGTAGCTGCATGGAGCCTGAGCTGACACCAATAACCAGAGTCTGCTTTTAGACCATCGTAGTGGAGGAGTCCTCACAGGTCACCTGTCCCATCACTACCAAACTGGTCCTGGATGAAAACGAGGAGACCAAGGAACCAATTGTACAGGTCCACAGAAACCTTGTGACCAAACTAAAACCTCATCAGGTGGACGGTGAGTCCTGTGACCTCATTTCTCAATTTGAAGGTTGTATGAGTTCTATAATCCCAACCTATCAGATCAGTGAGACAGCTGGAGAACCTGCTAGCCTTCAGCTGCAGTCAGAATAAATATTCAGTCCATGTAGAGAAGGTTGGTCTGCTGTGGGTTCAACTTCTTAAATACAATTTAGTTTCATTATCGGGTAAATTAAAATTTATCTCCACAATGCTAACCATGGATCTTCAAAGTGATGGGGTGTGTGTTCTGTAGGTGTTCAGTTCATATGGGACTGCTGTTGTGAGTCTGTGAAGAAAATAAAGAAGTCTGCAGGATCTGGCTGCATCCTGGCTCACTGCATGGGGCTGGGTAAAACCCTGCAGGTCAGTCTCTGCTCTGTCTGAACCTTAACCTGTGTGTTTAATCCAAGTGCACCAGCATAACCAACATGATGAACATGTAATAAGCTCCCTGCTCCTTGACGCTGTGTCTTTACTCCCCTGCAGGTGGTGACGTTCCTCCACACCATGCTATTGTGTGATAAACTGGACTTCTCCACGGCGTTAGTGGTGTGTCCTCTGAACACCGTGCTGAACTGGATGAATGAGTTTGAGAAGTGGCAGGAGGGTTTAAAAGATGAAGAAACCTTAGAGGTCAGGATTCACTTTTGTTCACATTGTGCTGCAGAACGGCACTTTAACACAGTGTGTTGTGATGACCCATTAGACGGCCATGTAAAAATAATTCCAATGAGTGTTTTTTTTTTATATGTCCTCTGCTTGTGTGTCAGGTGATGGAGCTGGCCACTGTGAAGAGGCCTCAGGAGAGAGCCGTCGCCCTGCAACGCTGGCAGGAATATGGCGGTGTTATGATAATCGGTTATGAAATGTACCGCAACCTCACGCAAGGCCGCAACATTAAAAGCAAGAAGCTCAAAGAGACGTTTCAGAAGACTCTGGTTAACCCAGGTGAGGTTCAGCCATCTGTCCACCAGAACCGGTGGTTGTGCGCTCACATCAAAGAGGAGCAGGTGCTCAGCCTAAACATTTGGTTTTGGTCTAAGAGAAGCGGTTGGCAGATGAGTGCAGAGTGGTGGAGATGAAGCAGGTGGAACATAGTCACCTTTTTTATTCTTATGTTTATTCACTCAGCATTTTAACAGTGGGCTTGATTTTTATTTATGATCTTTTAAGCAGGATTGTACTATTATGGTCTGGCAAGTATTATTTTTATCAGTTATACAAGGAACAGCCAATGAACTGGTATTTGCATTTGTAACAAATATATTGTTTAGTTGTTTCATGGAGCTTTTTGTTGTTAAACATGCTGTAATTGAGTTTTTCCACCAGAGGGCACACTACTGCTTTTAATTCCACCACACTGTTTATCGTTTATCACATTTTACAGTTGAATAATATATTATATTGAAGTAAATGCACTGCACAAAAAATAATAAATTAATTATTAGGACAGCTGTTGGGAAGGTTTGTTATCCTGTATTTTTTAATAATCTTTGTAGTAAACATCTTTTTTTTTTTTTTTTTTTTTCTTTTGTTACCAGGTCCAGATTTTGTGATCTGTGATGAGGGTCACATTCTGAAGAACGAAGCCTCTGCAGTTTCCAAAGCCATGAACTCTATTAGAACGCGGCGGCGGGTGGTGCTGACCGGGACGCCGCTCCAGAACAACCTGATTGAGTGTGAGTCCTGAACCTGCTCTGGTGCCTTTACCTTCCTGTTCCATTTAAATGATGCCTCATCTTCACTCGTTCAGATCACTGCATGGTGAACTTCATCAAGGAGAACCTGCTGGGTTCGGTGAAGGAGTTTAGGAACCGTTTCATTAACCCCATTCAGAATGGGCAGTGCGCTGATTCCACGCCCACTGATGTACGCATCATGAAGAAGCGAGCGCACATCCTGTACGAGATGCTGGCTGGATGTGTTCAGGTAAACGCCATTACTTTTACTTTAGCCATGACACATGAACGAAGACGGTGCCTTCACCACTGTAACATCTGTATCACCAGTGTGTTAATGTTAACCACGAATGGCTCTGTTTTTAAGAGGGCTTTCCTCCAGATTGTGGAATGTATGTGGGCATTAGTGGCCTGATCTCCAGTCAGTATTCCAATTGATGTTCAGATGGAGTTTATTTTAAACCTGTGGTAATGAAACAGGGCCTGGGTAAAGACTCAATACGAATGTTAATATTCTTGAGGAATTGTTTGATTTATCTTAGATTAACTCTTCCATGATTTAACCCTCTACCCCGTGCTCTGAACCCTGTACTCTTACAAATGTAAATATCTTCACTCTGTACTGGGACATCTACATACGTTAGGTCAGGGGTGCCCACACTTTTCTGGCCTAAGATCTACTTTTCCATTGGACAGGTCATCGAGATCTACCAGGGTTAATTTTTTTTATTTTTAGGCTTTTATGTTGAAACCTGTTACCATGACACCATGTTAGTATTGGGGGGGACACATTGGCTTGGTGGATGAAGCGTAAGATAATGGATGGATAGATGGATGTTAGCATTATGGAATCAGCATAGAATATTGTCATATTGCCATATTCACAGAAATTGCAGCAGATAGTATAGCGAAAACTTGGTTTTAGTTCACTCAAACGACCAAACACAATGGAAGTGCAATGCCTACTTGGCAAATCAAGCAAAGGCATTTTGAGTTTGACATTGCAAAAAAAATTCATTCTCCCACTTTAAATGAAAGTGGTATTTTAGTTATTATTATTATACTCGTCTTGTCAGTCAAAGTTCAAAAACACAAACAGAAACTTTGTAATGTAATGTAAATCTGATATAGATGTTTCGCCAGGCAGCGCTTCGGATTTAGGCACGGAGGCGTGGCCACGTGCCGGTTTTGGGAGCGGGGGGGGGGGCAGACTGTTCGCTTACAGAGATCGCTATTCGGAATGAATCACATTGTGTGTTAAAATGCGTGCGCGCGCGTGTATAAGCGCTTCCGATACTGTGCTGTAAAAAAAAAAAAAGCGCTGATACGTGATTTTTTTTCTCAAAGCTCCATCGATGTCGATCGAGGTATTGAGCACCCCTGCGTTAGGTCATGCTGTGTATCTGAATCTAATTCTGTGGTGTGATGTTTTCTTATTCCTAACAGAGGAAAGACTACACTGCCCTCACAAAGTTCCTTCCCCCAAAACATGAGTATGTGCTGGCTGTGCGCATAATGCCTGTGCAGTGTAAACTTTACAGATACTACCTGGAGCACTTTACAGGTACACTCTTATTTTACTTGGGTTCCTGACTTCTTAATAGATCCTAGGTGTTAAAAAAGGCTTATGCTGTGTTGAACGTGGAGATGTTCTGTGTATTCATGGCTTTCTGTCTGTAGCACGGTTCTTCTCTCTCACTGAGTGCAGTCTGAACGTGACCTCGCTCTCAGGATCAATGTTAGTTCATTCTGGTTTATAATGTTTCTTTACAACTCAATAGACTGCTTCATTATTGTGAGCAGGTGTAGGTTCTGCTTTGGAGGGGGGGCGAGGTCGTGCTGGAACCAAACTGTTCCAGGATTTCCAGATGCTCAGCAGAATCTGGACTCATCCATGGTGTCTCCAGCTGGATTACATCAGTAAGGAAAATAAGGTAAATGCGTTTATAGATTCTGTGCATTCTGGCTTTAATGTCAGATGGTGCTCTGGTTCTAAGTATTATGTTCTAATTATATAATTGGATCGTTATTTACAGTGGGTTGCAAAAGTATTCATACCCCTTGAACTTTGCCATATTTTGTCACATTACAACCACAAACATAAATATATTTCACTGGAATTTAATGTGAAAGACCAACACAAAGTGGTATACAATTGTGAAGTGGAATGAAAGTTATACATGAATCAACAATTTTTTTACAAATAAAAAACTGAAAAGTGCGATGTGCAAAATTATTCAGCCCCCTTTTCCCTGAGTGCAACC
>JAFMOD010000717.1:11430-46215 GCA_019802435.1 Corydoras maculifer
TCTAACCCTAAACCTTACATTTGCCCTAAACCTTACTCTAACCCTAAACCTTACATTTGCCCTAAACCTTACTCTAACCCTAAACCTTTACCCTAAACCTTACTCTAACCCTAAACCTTTACCCTAAACCTTACTCTAACCCTAAACCTTACTTTTACCCTAAACCTTACTCTAACCCTAAACCTTACATTTGCCCTAAACCTTACTCTAACCCTAAACCTTTACCCTAAACCTTACTCTAACCCTAAACCTTTACCCTAAACCTTACTCTAACCCTAAACCTTACCCTACCATTTACAATTGTTAATAACCTGACCCTAACATTAAATTAACATTTGGGATTAAACTAACGCTAAACTTTGGGAACCGATCAGTTCTGGATGATGGTACCGATGTGAGTGTGTACAGTAACTCACCGTGTGTTGGGTGTTGCACCGTGGTTCCGCTCGGTCCTGGTTTTGGGGTGGAGTGACGGTGCAGGCTCCTGATTTAAGGGGATGTTTTGTGGACACAGTGGCTCAGACCTCCCTGCTGGTGCAGAACTCGTCGGTGATCGTGTGTGGGGTTCTGCTGATGGTCGTGTTCCAGTATAAAGAACAGCTCACCAGTCTCTACAGTGGATGGCTGCTGGTGAGTACCGCGCACACACACACACACACACACACACACACACACACACACGCACAGTGGGGACCGTCGGGTTCCTTAACCACTACAAATGCCCCATTACTGGATACTGGGGGGATTAAACCACAAACCCTTGTTGATGTGGTAACAACTTGGGGAAGGCCTGTCCCGTCAGCCGCTAAAAAAATCACGCAAGTATTCCCATTCCCACTTCTCAAACACTATATAGGGGCAAAAATAGGTGGTGGTGCGAACCACTACACTACTCTGCCACCCTAAGTTGGGGGGGGGTGTTTCCCATGTCCATCCAGGGGAAAATGTTTCGGGCGCTGGGCAGGTACACCCAGGACAGGAGGGGCAATCTATCGCTGGACACACACTCACTTACACAGACACACTCTATATGGGGCAATTTGGAGAACTCAATTGCCCTTGATCCATGTTTTTGGACTGTGGGGGGAAACCGAAGAATCTGGAGGAAACCCACGTGGACACGGGGAGGACATGGAAACTCCACCCAGATGGGGATTCGAACCGAGAATCTCTAGCGCTGAGAGGAGAACATGCTAAACCACTAAAACACCGCGCCGCTCGCCACCTTAACATCACGACTTTTAACATGAAGCATGTTACTGATTCATGAATGATTGATTGATTTACTCGTCCAAATGACTCTTTAAATGAATCATTTAAATGATTCTAAAGGTGAACTCCTAAAGAACAAGCTGACCTCAGGCGGTGGACAGAGCGCACGCTCTGGTTAACATGCGTTAAAGTTTCGGAGAAATAATCCTTGTGAGGACCGGCCATTCCATGTTTAATGGTGTGTGTGTGTATGTGTGTGTGTGTGTGTGTGTGCTCCACAGACGTTCTGCTACGTCATGGTCATCGGCATCGCCAACGTCGCCAACCTGGCCAGCACGGCCATGTCCATCACCATTCAGAGGGACTGGGTGGTGGTGGTGGCTGGAGACGACCGCAGCGGCCTGGCAGGTCAGATTATCAGATTCACCTCAGATTATAATCCAGCACAATGATCACCCTGTCCTGGATGGGCATGGGGAACCCCCACCCTTACGCAACCCTACTAAAAAAATTAAGCGGAATATAATGAGATGGTGTGGTTTAGCATGTTCTTCTCTCAGCACTAAGGATTCCCGGTTCGGATCCCCATCTGGGTGGAATTTCCATGTCCTCCCCGTGTCTGCGTGGGTTTCCTCCGGGTACTCCTCCCACAGTCCAAAAACATGGATCAAGTCAATTGAGTTCTCAAAATTGCCCCATTTAGAGTGTGTCTGTGTGAGTGAGTGTGTGTCCAGCGATGGATTGGCGTCCTGTCCTGGGTGTATTTGCCCAGCGCCCGAAACTTTCTTCCCTGGAGGGGCATAAGCATGGGCATGAGCATGGGCATGGGGAACCCCCCCCCCCCTGCGACCCTATATGGGGCAATTTGGAGAACTCAATTGACTTGATCCATGTTTTTCGGACTGTGGGAGGAAACCGGAGAACCCGGAGGAAACCCACGTGGACACAGGGAGGACATGGAAACTCCAACCAGATGGGGATTTGAACCTGGATCCTCAGCACTGAGAGGAGAACATGCCAAACCGCTACACCACTGTGCCACCCCATTAGTATTGCTATTGTGTGAACAACGGGTGGCTTAGTGGTTTGGCATGTTCTCCTCTCAGTGCTGGGGATTTCCGTGTTGTCCGCGTGGGTTTCCTCCCACAATCCAAAAGCATGGATTCAAGGTGAATAGAATGCTCCAAATTGCCCCATATAGTGTGCATGTGTGAGTGAATAAATATCAAATAATCAGGTCAGGTGAAACACCACGCCCGTCCCAAATCACTTTACGAGCCGTTTCCTCCGCTTTATCCAACCCCATCGTTTCCTGTCCTTCAGTCCCCTCTATAAATTTAATTGCTTTATTGTCCTCTGTGAAGAGCTGTCCACATATTTAACTGAGAGTGTTGATCGCTCAGAGCTGTGGGGACGTTATTTAAAGATTTATTTATTTATTCGTCTGTCTTTGGGACGACGCCTTCATTTTAACCCTCATTATTTTAATATGGGGGGGGGGTGGTTAATAGTCAGAGTCACGAACCGAGGAAGTTAAAATAAAGCGCCTTGCCAAAGTTTAAAGACACGCCGGTCAAATGTCCGGGACCGCTGACCGTCTGCAAACATGACCCACAAACTCCACCGATAACATCAGCACGTTTCAACTGCAGTTCCCCTTCATTCTCCCAAATCAGGACAACAAACACCCTGACCCCTCACCCAACGCCGGACATGGTTTATATAATTCATTCATTCATTCATTATCTTCCACTTTATCCTCTATTAGGGTCGCGGTGGGGGTCCCCATGCCCATCCAGGGGAGAACGTCTCAGGCGCTGGGCAGATAGACCCAGGACAGGGCGCCAATCCATCGCTGGGCACACACTCACACACACAGACACACTCTATAGGGGGCAATTTTTGAGAATTCAATTAACTTGTTCCATGTTTTTGGACTGTGGGAGGAAACCGGAGAACCCGGAGGAAACCCACGCAGACACGGGGAGAACATGGAAACTCCACCCAGATGGGGATTCGAACCGGGAATCCCTAGCGCCGAGAGGAGAACGTGCTAAACCACTAAGCCACCGTGCCGCCCGGTTTATATAATATATTTATTTATTTATTTAAGGTGGCACGGTGGCTTAGTGGTTTAGCATGTTCTCCTCTCAGCACTAGGGATTCCCAAGTTCAAATCCCTATCTGGGTGGAGTTACCATGTTCTCCCCGTGTCCACGTGGGTTTCCTCCGGGTTCTCCGGTTTCCTCCCACAGTCCAAAAATATGGATCAAGGTCAATTGAATTCTCCAAATTGCCCCATATAGAGTGTGTCGTTAATAATCTGCTCTTCCGCCGTGTAATTTAGTCGGGTTTTTGAAGTGAACGCTGTCTGCCGAGTAACAGGATTCCGGTTTCTCCAACAATCAGACACTCCATCTAGTGGCTAAATAACAGAACACAGTTTATAAACGGTGTAACAGGTTTAGTGCTGATCGCTGTTTATATGAATCTGTATTTTATGATTAAAAATAATTGTGAATGATGTCACGGCTGGAAAGTGTCTTTTAATTGTATATCCCGTCTCCTTTGAATGTCTTCCAGACATGAACGCCACGGTGAGGATCATCGACCAGCTGACCAACATCCTGGCGCCGATGCTGGTGGGGCAGATCATGGCCTTCGGTTCTCACTTCATGGGCTGCGGCTTCATCTCCGGCTGGAACCTCTGCTCCATGTGTCTGGAGTACTTCCTCCTGTGGAAGGTCTACCAGAAGACTCCGGCGCTGGCCATCAAGGCTGGACAGAAGGACATGGACAACCAGGAGATAAAGCAGCTCAACATCCAGAAAGGTGCGCGGTGTTTTTATTTATTTATTTTTAAATAGAAACGGGGGGGGGGGGGGGGTTCTTCATGCCCATCCAGAGGAGAACGTTTTGGGTGCTGGGCAGATACACCCAGGACATGGGGGCAATCTATCGCTGGACGCTCACTCAGACACTATATGGGGCAATTTACAGCAGTCAATTCACCTTGATTCCACGTTTTTTTGGACTGTGGGAGGAAACTGGAGAACCCGGAGGAAACCCCACGCGGACACGGGGAGAACATGCAAACTCCATCCATGCCACCATACGGCCCCCCTCCTCCATCATCTCCTCTCAGTATCTTCTGCTTAATCTTCCGCTAGGGTCATGGAGGTGGTGGGGTTGGGGGGGGGGTCCCCCCATGCCGATCCAGGGGAGAACGTTTCGGGCGCTGGGCAGATGCACCCAGGACAGGGGGGCAATCTATCGCTGGATGCTCACTCAGACACTATATGGGGCAATTTAGAGCAGTCAATTCACCTTGAATCCACGTTTTTTTGGACTGTGGGAGGACACCGGAGAACCCACGGAGGAAACCCACGCGGACACGGGGAGAACATGCAAACTCAATCCCTATCGCGGTTTCAAACCTGCATCCCCAGCGCTGAGAGGAGAACATGCCAAACCACTACCCCCACCGTTTCTTTATATCAAAACCATGGACCATGAACAGGGCAGGTGTTATTAGGGTGGTGGATGATGCTGGCTACTGCAGTGACACTGACGTGGTGGTGCAAGATGGAGAACACGCACTGTGCAGTAACTTCTCCATCCCCAAGGGGGCGCAGTAAGGTGGAGGAGTGTAACGGTGTGTACCGTGAGTGGAGCAGCACTGCCGCGTCTGATCCACCACCTCACCCCATCTAACCGAGTATGTGGTGACGCCGAATCGTCCGTCTGTCCTCAGAGCTGGAGACGGCGGAGCCGGCGGTGGAAGGGTCGCAGCTGATGAAGGAGGGCGCCGGCGCCGAGGCGGGGGCGGAGTCGACCGCCGGCTGCTGCTACCAGATGAGCGAGCCGCTGCGCACCTTGCGCGCCGGCTGGGTGGCGTACTACAACCAGCCCATCTTCTTGGCCGGCATGTCGCTGGCCTTCCTGTACATGACGGTGCTCGGGTTCGACTGCATCACCACGGGCTACGCCTACACGCAGGGCCTGAACGGCTCGGTGCTCAGCATGCTGATGGGCGCCTCGGCCGTCTCGGGCATCTGCGGCACCGTGGCCTTCACCTGGCTGCGCAGGCGCTGCGGCCTCGTCCGCACCGGCTTCCTGGCCGGCACGGCGCAGCTGTCCTGCCTGCTGCTCTGCGCCGCCTCCGTCTTCGCCCCCGGCAGCCCCTTCGACCTGAGCGTCTCGCCCTTCCAGAGCATGGTCAGCCACCTGCTGGGGGACGCCGCCCAGCTGCCCGGGGCCCCCACCGCCGCCAGTCTGCTCGCCGCCACCACCACCCAGGGCGCGCGCAACGTCTCCGCCATGGAGTCGGAGGAGGTGCCGCCGCACGCCGGGTCCTACATGTCCGTGGGCCTCCTCTTCGCCGGGGTCATCGCTGCTAGAGTGGGTGAGTGCTCCCCGCCGCCTCATTTGAATACTCATTAATATTCATGAAGGCATCAATTCTTGCAACGGCGTCACGGTGGTGCAGAGTTTGGCACGTTCTCCTCTCAGGGTTTCCTCCGGGTTCTTCGGTTTGCTCCCGCAGTCTGAAAACAAGGATTCAACGTCAGTTGAGTGCTCCAAATTGCCCCATAGAGAGCGTGTTTAAGTGAGTGAGTGTGCCCAGTGATAGATTGCCCCCCTGTCCTGGGTGTATCTGCCCCCCCGCGACCCTAGTTGAGAATAAAGCGGAAGATAATGGATGGGTGAATGGGCATCACCGTGGTGTAGAGTTTAGCATGTTCTCCTCTCAGCGCCGGGGAGGGGGGGGGGGGTGTCATGTTGTGGTTCTCCATGTCCGCGTGGGTTTCCTCCGGGTTCTCCGGTTTGCTCCCGCAGTCTGAAAACAAGGATTCAAGGTCAATTAAGTTCTCCAAATTGCCCCATATAGAGTGCGTCTGTGTGAATGAGTGTGTGTCCAGTGATAGATTGCCCCCCGCGACCCTTGTTGAGGATAAAGCGGAAGATAATGGATGGATGGCCGTCACTGTGGTGTAGCATGTTCTCCTCTCAGCACTGGGGGTTCCCGGTTCGAATCCCCATCTGGGTGGAGTTTGCATGTTCTCCCTGGGTTCTCCGGTTTCCTCAAAGAGTCCAAAAACATGGTTTCAATTGAGTTCTCCAAATTGCCCCATAGAGAGTGTGTGTGTGTGAATGTGAATCCAGTGATAGATTGCCCCCCCCGTCCTGGGTGTATCTGCCCCCCGTGACCCTTGTTGAGGATAAAGCGGAAGATAATGGATGGGCGTCACCGTGGTATAGAGTTTAGCATGTTCTCCTCTCAATCCCAATCTGGGTGGAGTTTGCATGTCCTCCCCGTGTCCGCGTGGGTTTCCTCCGGGTTCTCAGGTTTCCAAAAAAAAACAAAAAAAAAACATGGATAAAGGTCAATGGAATTCTCCAAATTGCCCCATATAGAGTGAGTGTGTGTTCAGTGATAGATTGCCCCCTGTCCTGGGTGTATCTGCCCAGTGCCTGAAATGTTGTCCCCTGAATGGGCATGGGGAACACCCCCCCCCCCCCCTCTCACGCTTACAGTATAAGGTGAACGTATAAGACGGACAGGTCCCCAGAGACATCCCGGTACAGCCAACGCAATGCGTAATTCAGCACGTGCATGTTTTAACAGGGAGAACATACCAAATCCACACAGAAAGGACACGCCGTGCTCTGGCTGGTTGTTTTTTTTTAGTTTGGAGGACGTTTCTGGGTTTACAGAAGTGAGAGCTTTGGTTCAGCAGAAGGGAAAGTTGTCGTCGCTCGGATCTGCTGACTCGGCGTCAGGTGGCCGTCACGCCAACGACTGCCATAAGTTTTTATCTGAACTTCGGAAAAGTCGTAAAGTCGACCTTTGCTGCCGCTGCCATCCTGATGCTTTTATCTGGCAATTAAAGGTGAAGGAACTCATTGACCCCCCCCCCCCCCTCTCCCGATGTCTTCCCGCAGGTCTCTGGTCCTTCGACCTGACCGTGACCCAGCTCATCCAGGAGAACGTGGCCGAGGCGGAGCGAGGGGTCATCAACGGCGTCCAGAACTCCATGAACTACCTCCTGGACCTGCTGCACTTTATCATGGTCATCCTGGCCCCCAACCCCGAAGCCTTCGGCCTGCTGGTCATCATCTCCGTCTCCTTTGTCGCCATGGGCCACGTGATGTACCTGAGGTTCGCCTTCCGAAACCTGGGCGCCCGCCTCTTCCTGTGCTGCCCGCCCGAGCCGAAGGGGGGCGCCGACGCGCTCTCGCTCCCGGCCGTGTAAGCGGGGCGGCCCCCCCCGAGAGACGCTACCCTAACGCCCCGGTCCAGCGCTGTGTATGACTCTCGAGGACGCCGCCCCATGGGAAGCCTGCTGTACTAACTCGCCCTCTCTCTCTCTCTCTTTGCTTCGATCTTTAAGGTTTTAACGTAAGACGGGCGCCACCGTCCCTCACCGTCCCTCACCGTCCCCCTCACCGTCCCCCTCACCGTCCCTCTCACCGTCCCTCTCACCGTCCCCCTCACACCGTCCCCCTCACCGTCCCCCTCACACCGTCCCCCTCACACCGTCCCCCTCACACCGTCCCCCTCACACCGTCCCTCACACCGTCCCTCACCGTCCACTCATCCGGTACCTCAGCCGCCATGAATGTTGTTGTTTTTTTTTTTTGTATAACGTGTGAATGATGCAGGGGGGGGGGTGTAGATTAGTTAGGATCGTAGTAGGAAGCCGAGACGGCCAATCGGCACTCGGCACTCGCGTGATTGGCTGATCGGCGACGGAACGTACGAACTGCGGCGCGTTTTCAGAATTTAGATGGAAGTGTTGGTTTAGTAACGTAGAATTAGTTTTAGCAAATCGTTATTAGAAATAATTTACTAATAATATCATCTGAATACGTGCTAACACACACACACACACACACACACATATATATACACATATACTCAGACTTATACACACACACACATATATATATATATATATATATATATATATATACATATACTCAGACTTATACACACACACACACATATATATATACACACAAAAAAACACATACACTCAGACTTCTACACTCTTACAAACGTGTTTACTCATTCATATACATACACACAATATACACTTTTACACACACACACACATATATACACATACATATATATAAACACATACACTCAGACTTATACACACACGCACACATATATACAGCTAAACATGAAAACGTGTATATACACACATGTATGTACGTGTGTAAATATATATATATATATATATATATATATATATATATATATATATATATATATATATATAACATACATAAAAACACATGTACACACACTCGTGTGTGTATATAGCTGTGTATGTGTGTGTGTGTGTGTATATGTATGTATATATGTGTGTATATATATATAAAATGTATAAAAATGCGTGCACACACATACTTATACATGCATATGCTCACATGCATACACACAAAATCATAAATACACACGTGTGTGTGTGTGTGTGTGTATATATATATATATATATAATGTGTATATACACACATGCCTTACAGTCTACACTTAAACACATTATATATATATATATACACACACACGCACATGCACATACACTAATGCCTCACAGTCTCCACACACACACATTAACACTGAGGTTTAATTGTAACTAATGAATCTAAACTGTACTGTTCTCTCTGTGAGTGCTGATCACTCAGGTGGTCGACTCCGCCCGCTCGCCATCATGTGGACTGTTTACTCAGCTGCATTACACCTCGTTAACCCTTTAATCACAGCTATGGTGGTTTAGTATGTTCTCTGAGACAGTCCATGTCCACACTGCGCTGCTTCTGTCCGGGGATGAGGTCTCTCTTTATTACAGCTAACGTTCAGGACATCCGTCCTCGGTTCCGCGACCGCACAGATACCGCCCCCTGCTGACACTGCAGAATCCCCAGCTCGTCGTTCTGAGTGAGGGTGCGTTCCCCGATGAGACGATGCAGTGTCGGTTCTCATTAAAGCTGCACTATGGGTTCAGATATCTTTACTGTATGGCCAATAGTATGTAGACCCCTAACCCTCTGACCTCCGGTTCTCTCTGAAAGTATTGGCACCCCTGGAAAAGATCAATGCCGAGTGACGTATAAAATTTAATCTTAACCTTAAACCAGAACGCTCTATTTAACAAAATCTGAACCGTGATTGGTTCCTGTGCTAATTATGTATTCTACACCCGGAACAGCACGTTAACATCACCTTTAACGGCTTGGAAATTAAAGGGAAATTAAAGTTTAAAGTTCTTGTCTAGAAGATTGAGACCCTATGTTTAAAATATTGCCGTTATATTCTTATGTTCTATATGCACAGGGCATCTTTGGTTCCAGTTTGGTTCAGGGCAGTTGGTGGACTGCAGACCAAACTGCGGCCCGCGGGCCAGATGTGGCCCGTTCAGCCTTATAATCCGGCCCGCCAAACTTTTCTAAACTATATCATCACAACATGCCCAGTGATTGATTGGTGTCCTGTCCTGGGTGTATCTGTCCAGCGCCCGAAACGTTCTCTGAATGCCCCCCCCCCCCCGCGACCCTTATAGAGGATAAAGTGGAAGATGATGGATGGACGGCTATCATCACAGCATTCTACTACTTACTTACTTCTTTTCCTTTTTTCTCCAATAGATGGCGCTTCCGTCAGTTTTCTATGGAACTTGTCCATTAAGAAAACAATGCTCCGTAAATTAAGGCCCTAACGTTCAAATCTTTCAGTTTATCACAATTTGAGTTACAAACTTTTGGTCTACGTCGTGTTCTTGCACAGAGAGAGAATGTTTCCAGATGCCTCAGCATCTTCGCTTCCGGTTTGGTTCAGTCAGGACTTGGCCAGGGGTGGGCAAACTGTGGCCCGCGGGCCAGATGCGGCCCACTTGGCTTTATAATCCGGCCTGCCTAACGTTTCTATTCTATATTATCACCACATTCTACTAGAGCTTACTTGTGTCCCTTTTTCGGCTATGCCCGTGTTTCTCCAATAGATGGCGCTTCCATGAGTTTTCTATGGAACTTGTCCATTAAGACAACAACGCTCCGTCAAATAAGGCCCTAACGTTAAATTCTTTTAGTTTTGCCCCGGGTGGGCAAACTGCGGCCCGTTCGGCTTTGTAAACTGGCCCGCCAAACTTTTCTAAACTATATTATCAAAATATTGTACTATTCGATCGCACTTGCGTTAATTATTTCAGCTATGCCTGCTTTCCCCCAATAGAGGGCGCTTCCGTAAGATTTCTATGGAACTTGTCCATTAAGACCCCAACGCTCTGGAAATTAAGACCCTAAAATCGTTGAGTTGATCACAAATCGAGGATGTTCTTGTCAACTGGAACTGGAGCTGGAACTCTTTGGTTCCAGGTGACCTGTACTCTCTACAGGACCGCTCCAGGTTGTTTAGGTTCTCGGGTTCTTTTTTGTGCTCCAATGTTTAAGCGATATGTCGTCCATTCTGACCTCACGTCATGAGTTCTGAGAACCTGATGTTTCAACGTTTCGTCTTCTCCCTCATTGGTTGAGCTCGAGGTTCTGGTTTCTTGCTTGTTCTTCAGAGGTTCCTGCGAACCCCCTGCAGAGATGATGATGATGTTCGGGCTTCCCGTATTAATTTGCCGACTGGGCGTTCTGAGGTGAAAGTTCTACGAATCCACAAAGCCTGCGATTAATCTTGGGGGGATTAGAGCCGTGCCGTGAAACCTTAACGACTTTAAGGCTCGTTATCAAAGCAGCAATTCGGCGAAATGTTAAAACTTAACCGCAGTTAAGTCCGTAAAGTATGTAACGCCGAAAAGGAGCTTTCAGCTTGGTGTAATCCTGTGAGATTTCATTTGTAATAAGGGTTCTGACTGCATTCATTCAGATCAGGGTCATGGGGGTGGGGGGGGGGGCTGGAGCCTATCCCAGCACTCATAGGGTAGGAAAGTGTCAGCCTATTGAGGGACAAAGTCACAAACACATTCATAGCTGAGATGATAATATATATCCAATTTATATGATCACATGTTTAAGGAAACCCATGTGGACACAGGGAGAACATGCCAATTGAGAATCGAACGTCAACATGATTAACGCTCGTTACGTTCATTCCTGATTTCTTTTTGCTTAATTTATTATTTTTTTAATCATCACCTCAATAATGCTTCCACTACATCTCCTCAAGTTTTTGTATGACGTTAACGCTGAAAACGAGGGTCGCCCGCGTCGTTGGATAACTTTAAAATGACACGGGGGCATTTACGATACATTTAAGGATCACCCACAGTGTCCAATTTCGGCCGTATAGTAACCAAACCACACACTTTGTTGTTTTTAGCTACTTTCGGAGCTGTAATAGCGCATTTCCACCAGAGAGGTCTCCAAATCCCAAGTTCCATATTGCAGCTTTAATGAGGCTCAGTTTTTGTATGACGTTAACGCTGAAAACGAGGGTCGCCCGCGTTGTTAGATAACTTTAAAATGACACGGGGGCATTTACGATACATTTAAGGATCACCCACAGTGTCCAATTTCGGCCGTATAGTAACCAAACCACGCACTTAAATTTTTTTTTTTAGCTACTTTCGGAGCTGTAATGGCGCATTTCCACCAGAGAGGTCTCCAAATCCCAGGTTCCATATTGCAGCTTTAACGAAGCTCAGTTTTTATATGACGTAGTAACCAAACCACACACTTTGTTGTTTCTAGCTACTTTCGGAGCTGTAATAGCGCATTTTCACCAGAGAGGTCTCCAAATCCCAAGTTCCGTATTGCAGCTTTAACAAGGCTCTGGTTCGTGTTCCTTGCTCGGTCAGCACTTCATCCCTCGGTCCGGTTCGATGGGTGATTGTGGAGTCCGTCCGCATGCACTTTAAACGCCGCGTTCTTGACGGAACGACGCCATTCAGGTCTGCGATTAAAACTTTTGCACAGTTTTCCGCTGCCTTCCTGCACAAACCAAAGCTACGTAAGCTACGCCACATGTCCGTGGTTCCGCACCTCCGTCCTCGTCCTCGCTCGGGTCGGGACTGCCGACTCGTGCGGAAACTCGTTCCCCGCTTGGCCGACTCAGCAGACCTTCTTAAGTACAAAGTAAACAGGGCGTTATTCCAGGTGCGTGCGGTGCGACCGGCCAGACCAGAACGTGCAGACCTTAAGTGCAGGCAGCTGCGCTGGGGTGGGGGTCTGAGGGGTGGGTGTGAGGGTGGGGGGTTATTCGGGTGGTGAACAGGGAGGGTATTATTTGAGAAAAGCGCTGAGTCAGGGCTGCCTCTGGACGTTCGGGTTCTGGTGACGGACAGCCGGTGTGTTTATGGAAACAACGAGACGTTCTGCTTTAATATTTGCCCCACCAACATGCCTCAAGGGCAGAACGCCGGCCCAAGCCTCTGTTTGAGCTTTTTGGATTGTCCCGTGTGTTTGCTGAATGTTTCGTGTCGCCTTCTTTTTTGTACATCTGTAAAGGTTTTTTTGTTTATTATGATGTTAAGTGTTTTGAGATTTTTTTTTTTTTGTTGTTTTTTTTTTTTGGGAGGCTGTTTGAGCCGAAAACTATCGCGTTGAAATTGCGAGACGTTCGCGCGACGCCGGATCGCTTCGCCAAAACTCATTTGGCTGGGAAATCGGTTCCCGCTGCGAACCAGCGAACTTCATTGTTGTTTATGTACGCTTTTAATCTACAATAAAAAAACCTTTGTACTCAGACACTCTGTGTTTTGTGTTTTCTACGAGCCAATTAAAAACCGCCGTTGCCGACTTTTACCGCTAAATTTATTGCCGTTTCAGACTTTCTAGCGACTTATTTTTTTTAAAAAAAAAGCTACCTGCCACAAATGTTGCGGATTTTCGTGACGTAATCGAAGACGTTTGAGGCCAACTTTTTAACTCGCTATCCAATTTTTCTTTGACGCTCCAAGAACTCAAAAGGCAACGCGACGACAGTCAAACGCGAATCACCCACCTGTGGAGTGCGCCCTCTAATGGGGAAACGCAGACAGAGCCAACAATTAAGATCTAATTTTTTTCTAATGATTTTGATAATTCTAGTCAGACACGTTCGATGGGCTGGATAAAAAACGTTACGGGTCGCAGATCGCCCACTCCCAGTAAAGACAAAGCATTAACGTCATTAATTTAGACTATTATGCAAATTAGGCAATGATGTCATTTAGGGATTTCTAACAACTTTTTTGTTCAGCCAATAGCCACTTTCCTTACTGAAGAGTTGGCGACAGTCATATAAACGTAGTAAAAATTGGTATGCGACTAAAAATTGCATTACAGAAAAATAAGTGACTATATAAGTTAAAGTCGTGATGTTTTACTGATTGAAATGAAAAACATTTACAATTATTACGACTATCGTGCAATAAGTAACTTTACTAAAAAAAGAGCCAAACATCACAGGAACAAAACGTTTGTATCATGTCATTTATGAAGTCATTTAAATAAATTAAAAAAAAATTATTGAGGAAAAACAAAGTCTTTAATACACAACTTCAAACGCTTTCCTTACTTTTCTTTTTTTTTCCACCCCATTTTTTTTTCTTCGATGAAACAACTTTTTTTTTATCAAACTAAGACGCTGCAGGCATTTTCTAAATACAAACAAAATATTTATTACTTTTGCGGCAAAATCAAGTAAAAGAAAACATCCAAGACCCTTAAAAAACGTCATTTTTTATTATTTTTTTTCTGTAAGGACAAAGCAGACAGGCGTTCAGTGAGAAGAACTTTACTTTTGTTCCGTACAAATTACGCCACTTGGTCTAAAGTTCCGACCACTTATTTTTACTTGTTTTTCGTATAAACAGCGTCATGTCGATGTTGATTTGCACATCTAAATAATTAATGTTTTCATCTGCGATTAATCGCAACAATGATTTATCGTCTTAGCCCTACTTATGGGGAGACCGTTTACGTCGATGCGAATGCTTTCTGATGCCCTTACAGATGCTGGCTTTTGCATTTTTGGTGAGTTTTCCCACTATGGGATCAATAAAGACTTGTTTTATTCTTTGTTAATTGTCGGATTGATCTTCCTCGTCTTTGGTACATGGAGTCGGATGTTTTACTTACCAAAAACAACCAGAAACGTACAATTATAATAAAAAAAAAAAACAATCAATTTAATAAACTCATCAGTTAAAATTTATACAGCTGTCCAAAATGTTGTCTGATATTAAAAGTTACGAGCTGTTCCTCAAAACCTTTACCTCATAATATATTTTTAAAAGTGTGCCGTCGCTGTGAGAACACCGACTCTGGGATCATAACCAGGTCGCGACGCTGACTGCAGGCCGGCCGCGGCTTCACGCTGAACCTTCCTCCTGATTCGCAAGGTTCCCAAAGCGCCGGCAGCAGAACCTCGTGAGGAAGCGCTGGCACGAGCGCGTAGTGCTGAGTCCAGCACAAATCAGGGTCCAATCAGATGGACTCGCCTCGACACGAACACGGAACACAGATTAGATAAACGCTCCAGCAACGTTTCCAAACGTCCTTCAGCCTGCTCGTAAAAAACGCCTCGACGTCTTTAAAACGTGAGATCAACAGGAAACTAAATCTGATATTGATCAGCTTACGATCAATAAACAGTCCAACGCAACGAAAACAAAAAAACACTGTTTACTGACCGAGTTCAAATTAATAGGTCAAATTTAAATCTGTGACCTGATAATTAATCATTTTAATTCATTCAAATGTTCTTTAGTTTCCTGTTGGCACGGTGGCTTAGTGCTTTAGCATGTTCTCCTCTCAGCTCTAGGGATTCCTGGTTCGAATCCCCATCTGGGTGGAGTTTCCATGTCCTCCCCGTGTCCGCCTGGGTTTCCTCCCACAGTTTAAAAACATGGATCAGGTCAACGGAGTTCTCCAAATTGCCCCATATAGAATGTGTGTGTGAGTGTGTACCCAGTGATAGATTGCCCCCCTGCCCTGGGTGTATCGGCCCTAATCCTCTCCATGCACATCCAGTGGAGAACGTTTTGGGCGTTGGCCAGATATACCCAGGACAGTGGGGCAATCCATCACTGGGCACACACTCACTCACACTATATAGGGGCAATTAAGAACAGCCAATTCACAGTGAACGAGTTTTCGAACTATGGGAGGAAACCAGAGAAACCCATGTGGACACATGGAAAACATGCAAACTCCACCCAAATTGCGATTCGGACCTCTCCAGGGGAGAACGTTTGGGGCGCTGGGCAGATACCCTCAGGACAGGATGCCAATCTATCACTGGACACACACTCACTCACACACACACACTCTATATGGGGCAATTTAGAGAACTCAATTGACCTTGATCCATGTTTTTGGAATGTGGAAGGAAACCGGAGAACCCGGAGGAAACCCACATGGACACGGGGAGAGCATGCAAACTCCACCCAGATTGGGGATTCAAACCGAGAAGCCCTAGTAATGAGAGGAGAACATGCTAAATCACTTAACCACAGTGCCGCCTATAGGGGGCAATTAAGAGGATTCAATCTACTTTGAATCCATATTTTTGGACTGTGGGAGGAAAACCGGAGAACCCGGAGGAAACCCACGCAGACACGGGGAGAACATGCAAAACTCCACCCATCTGAGGAGAACATGCTCACCGCCACACCCCCATGCCGCCCTCAAACAGTTCCTTTTCAGTGTGAAATGAATCATTTATAAAAACACGGAGTGATTCAGTTTCCAAATTTAAGAACAAAAGAAAAGGAGAACCTGCAAAAGGTAAACCATTCCTTTCTGGCCCGAGCGGCGACTCCGGCTGCGATCACATGACTGACCCAAATTCCGGACCTTAATTCACGTACAGAGTTCACAGATGTACGGCGCTGAACCCGTGAACCCGAGCGACAGGGGGGGGGTGGCGCCACGGGGGGAGGCCGTTATCTGCAGCTGTTCTGCGTAAGTAATCACAGGTTCTCCGAGTTCACAGCGTCCGCAATCAGGGGCAATGGGGGGGGGGGGGGTTAAATATTTAGGGGAGGGGGGCTGCAGGCAAATCCTGACCCATCACATCCTCTCATCATCTAAAGCATCTGTGCACCAGCATCATAATATTAAAAGTGTAGTCCCTCTACTTAAATCTGATTGGCCGAGCCATTCATTCAGCCATGACATCATCAAGAAATGAGGTACGAGAGGGCGTGGCATGATCGTGAATAAATCCCATAAGGTGGTGGTGTTAGTCCCGCCGTGTACTAACAGCTCCGCCTCTTGACGTGATTTATTTACAATAATACACAACCTTACGTTTATAAAACGTTTACAAACAACATTCCATAATAATTTGAAATAATTCATTCATTCATTATCTCCCGCTTTATCCTCTATTAGGGTCGTGGTGGGGTTCCCCATGTCCATCCAGGGGAGAACGTCTCGGGCGCTGGGCAGATAGACCCAGGACAGGGTGCCAATCCATCGCTGGGCACACACTCACTCAAACACTCTATATGGGGCAATTTTGAGAATTCAATTAACTTATTCCATGTTTTTGGACTGTGGGAGGAAACCGGAGAACCCGGAGGAAACCCACGCAGACACGGGGAGAACATGGAAACTCCACCCAGATGGGGATTCGAACCGGGAATCCCTAGCGCTGAGAGGCGAACATGCTAAAGCACTAAGCCACCGTGCCGCCAATAAGAATTTAATAACTTTTAATTTTAAAAAAGCTTTCATTCAGAAATGCGTTTATTGAAAGCAAAGTCGTTAATAATCTGCACTTCTACAACGTAATCTAATCCAGTTTTTAAAGTGAACGCTGATCGCTGAGTAACAGGATTCCAGTTTCTCTAATGCTGCCAGAATGCACTTCATTAAAAAAAAAAAAAAAACATCGGGAAAATAACGTATTGTACATCACGCGTTGATACGAATGTGAAGCCCTCAGAAGTGTTTTATTGTCAACGATGTCACGGCTGGACAAACGGCTCAGCCAATCAGCTTTAAGAAGCGTGAACTACCCGTTCCACATTCGTATCAATGCGTGATATACATGACATTATTTTAAATCATTAAAAATACAGATTAATATAAACAGATATCGGCACTGAACCCGTTAACACTGTTAATTATACAATGTGTTTGGTAATTCGGCCTCTAGATGGCAGCGTTTGTGACTGTAATCCTGTTACTCAGCGACCAGCGTCTATTTTTAAAAAACAAATTATATTACATGGCAGATTAATAAAATTTTTTTTTTTTAATTATAATGTGTTCGTAAGCGTTTTATTCAAATAATAAGTCAGCACCACCAACCTCTCAGCACCGGGAACTCAGGTTCGAATCCCGATCTGGACGCAGTTTGCATGTTCTCCCCATGTCCGTGTGGGTTTCCACCGGGTTCACCGTTCCCCCCCCCGCTCTTCCTGTGGGGGGTGGGATGGGCCGGATAAACAAATCTAACCCATGGCGGCTCCACCTCACATCTTGGTGACTGACGCCGCAGCTCACTCTCAGGGGTCTAGTCCACGTCTCGATGGGTCCTGGTTGTTCGGGGGGGAAGTTGAGGGGGTTAAATTCTGTATGATCAGGAGAAACACTCAGGTTTATTTGGAGGAGTTTTATTTTTTACTAAAAACAGTTCAACCGCAGAACAGCCGCGTCAGCGCCGCCCCCGGGAAACACGCCGCCGGGGGGGGGGGGGGGGACACGACATTACGTGCTGACGGAGCGTGTGACCCAGCTGAAGTCCGACTTTCGGATTCGTTTCAGTTCTCTTTCCTCCGTCTTCGAAATCCGTACAGGGGCCTCCAGCACAGAGCCCATCGCCCGGACCTCCGGCTGTCCGTCAGCGGCCTCCATTTCCTCCTCAGACTCCACTTCCTCTTTCTCGCTCTCCTCTTCCTGTTCTGACGGTTCCTTCTGTCCTCTGTGAAAAACGAAAGCAACGAAATCAAATCACTGCAGCCGTGACACCTCAAACAGTAATAGAGCTGCACACCGCCCCGCCGGCCGACGTGGGGGCGCTGCACACCGCCCCGCCGGCCGACGTGGGGGCGCTGCACACCGCCCCGCCGGCCGACGTGGGGGCGCTGCACACCGCCCCGCCGGCCGACGTGGGGGCGCTGCACACCGCCCCGCCGGCCGACGTGGGGGCGCTGCACACCGCCTCCCCGGTTGACGTGGGGGCGCTGCACACCGCCTCCCCGGTTGACGTGGGGGCGCTGCACACCGCCCCGCTGGCCGACGTGGGGGCGCTGCACACCGCCCCCCTGGCCGACGTGGGGGCGCTGCACACCGCCCCGCTGGCCGACGTGGGGGCGCTGCACACCGCCCCCCTGGTTGACGTGGGGGCGCTGCACACCGCCCCCCTGGTTGACATGGGGGCGCTGCACACCGCCCCCCTGGCCGACGTGGGGGCGCTGCACACCGCCCCCCAGGCCGACGTGGGGGCGCTGCGCACCGCCCCCCTGGCCCACGTGGGGGCGCTGCACACCGCCCCGGCCGACGTGGGGGCGCTGCACACCGCCCCGGCCGACGTGGGGGCGCTGCACACCGCCCCGCCGGCCGACGTGGGAGAGGAATGTCCCTCTGTTGAAAACAGACTTTAGGAACCCGTGAGCTCAGCCACCGCGAGTCTGTACATTTAAACATGTCGTCTCCCGACTGCAACCATGACTCGGCATTTTCCGACGTGAGCCGTGACTCGGCAGAGAGCTCACCCCGCACCGGACGCTGAGGAGGACGCGCTGGACGTACCTGTCCCCGCCGGAGATCAGCAGCGAGTTGATGAACAGCGAGCACAGGAACGACGCCGCCGGGAGAACGTGAGCCGGAGAGTGAAGCAACTGCAACCACAACGCAGAACAAACGACATTCAGAGAGACGCAAACGAGGGGAACAAATCACACAGAGACCAATGAGAAACCAAGAAATCAACATTCATTAATAAAATACATTTAAAAAAACTATGGCGGCGGCATGGTGGCTTAGTGGTTTAGCATGTTCTCCTCTCAGCTCTAGGGATTCCCAGTTCGAATCCCCGTCTGGGTGGAGTTTCCATGTTCTCCCCGTGTCTGCGTTGGTTTCCTCCGGGTTCTCCGGTTTCCTCCCACAGTCCAAAAACATGGATCAAGGTCAATTGAATTCTCCAAATTGCCCCTATAGAGTGTATCTGTGTGAGTGAGTGTGTGTGCCCAGCGATGGATTGCCCCCCTGTCCTGGGTCTATCTGCCCAGCGCCCGAGACGTTCTCCCCTGGATGGGCATGGGGAACCCCACCGCGACCCTAATAGAGGATAAAGCAGGAGATAATGAATGAAAAACTATGTAATTATAAATCACACAGAGACCAATAAGAAACCAACAAATTAACACATTTAATAATAAACACACTCTATATGGGGCAATTTGGAGAACTCAATTGTCTTGATCCATGTTTTTGGACTGTGGGAGGAAACCGGAGAACCCGGAGGAAACCCACGCCGACACGGAGAACCACAACATGGACACCCCCCCCCCAGCGCTGAGAGGAGAACATGCAAAACTCTACACCATGGTGACACCCATTCACCCATCCATTATCTTCCGCTTTATCCTCAACTAGGGTCACAGGGAGGACATGGAAACTCCACCCAGATGGGGGTTCGAACCGGGAATCCCTAGTGTTGAGAGGAGAACATGCTAAACCACTAAGCCACCATGCCGCCCCTATATCTTTCCTGGATCTATCCATCCTTTATCTTGCGCTTTATTCTATATTAGGGTCACGGGGTCGGGGGGGGGACATTTCGGGCGCTGGGCAAATACCCCAAGGACAGGGGGGCAATCTATCACTGGACACACACTTACACACATACTCTATATGGGGCAATTTATAGCATTCAATTGTCTTGATCCATGTTTTTTGGACTGTGGGAGGAAACCGGAGAACCCGGAGAACCCGGAGGAAACCCACGCAGACACGGGGAGAACATGGAAACTCCACCCAGATGGGGATTGTAACCGGGAATCCCTAGTGCTGAGAGGAGAACATGCTAAAGCACTAAGCCCCCGTGCCGCCCTGGGATGAATCAGATAAAACTTTTTAGTTTTTGTCGGAACACCAGCTGCTACATTCTGAGCTTATTAATTAACGAAGTACTACAGTTAATTATCAGGAAATTCATTAATGTGAGGGCCACGATGGGGGCGGAGCCTGTGATTATCTGAGATGAAGACACTTTGAACTGTGGCAGCATCCCGTTACGCGTACGATCAAACACGGCGCGCCACCACCCCGATCCTTTGAACTACTTCATACAGTCTGAGTGACGTCAGGCGATCGACTGGTGGTGCAGTTTCCAGTTCTAACCCCCCCCCCCCTCACCCCGATCGCTCACCTCCTTGATGGCCACTGACCCCTGAGGGGGCGGCTCTCTGTCGGGGTTCCCGGGGGTCTGCTTGGCCTCCGGCTCCCTGTGTTGCCCCAGCAGCAGGTGGAACGGGGTCACCGCCACGCCGTCATCCACCAGGAGCTGTATGAGAGAGAGACACAGAGAGACACAGAGAGAGACGGTCACGGGACACAGAACTCAAACGGACCGGAACCGAGGACATCCACCGGCACCACCGACCCGTTTGCTGGCGCTCTGTATCTGCTCGTCTTCGGTTCTCGTGCTGAAGGTCAACAGATCCTGAAAGAGACGAAGAGAACCCAAATCAGAAGCCACGCCCCTGTCCTCCTCATTCAACCTGAATCAGAGATACACATCGCTGGACACACACACACTATATGGGGCAATTTAGAGCAGCCAATTCACCTTGAATTCATGTTTTTTTTAATTGGGGCAGAACAGTGGCAAAAAATATGGGGGTGGGGAGGGGGGGTTCTCCATGCCCATCCAGGGAGAATGTTTTGGGCACTGGGCAGATACACCCAGGACAGAGTGCCACTCCATCACTATGCACACACACTGTATAGGCGCAAGCAAAATAGGGGCAATTAAGAGCAGTCGATTCACCTTAAATCCACATTTTTTTTAGACAGGGGAGAAAACGCGGCCCAGTATGGGGGTGGGGTGGGGTGTTCTCCATGCCCATCCAGGGGGGAACGTTTTGGGCACTGGGCAAATACACCCAGGACAGAGTGCCAATCTATCACTGAGCACACACTATATAGGCGCAAGCAAAATAGGGGCAATTAAGAGCAGCCGATTCACCTTGAATCCACGTATTTTTAGACAGGGGAGACAACTCGGCCCGGTATGGGGGTGGGGTGGGGGGGGTGTTTTCCATGTCNTGCCCATCCAGGGGAGAACGTTTTGGGCACTGGGCAGATACACCCAGGACAGGACGCCAATCTATCACTGAGCACACACACTATATAGGCACAATCGCGATAGGGGCAATTTAGAGCAGCCGATACACCTTGAAACCTTACATCACTTGACTGTAGGGGGGAATAAAAAAAAAAAATACATAAATAAATAAAAAACACGGGGAGGACATTAAAAACTCCACCCAGATCACCCAGCGCTGAGAGGAGAACATGCAAAATCCAATCGGAGCAGATCAGAACTTGGACAACGAGGTGCTGGACCAACAGGTGTCCAGTCCATGCAGTCACATACATGGCCGCCGTAAGCTTGGGGTTAAGGGACCAGTCATGTGACCTGAAGGTCCCCGGGTTGGACTCCCGGCCCCAGCAAGCCCTACGGCTGAAGTGCCCTTGAGCAAGGGCCCTAAATCCAACGGCTAGTGTTGGACTCGTACCATTTGCTCCGTGAGGAAGTAGAGTCTTGACCGGTTGAGCCACTGGACGTTCTCCTGGCAGCAGGACAGAGGTTCTTCTCTCGGGGCGAAGACGCAGCGCCGAACCGTCCCCGGACACACGGCCTTCTGGGTAAACAGGGGGCGTGGCTCACTGGGTCTGAAAACAAACACTGAGCACAAGACGGGTCGAGGTTTAGGGGACGGCGGAGTTCCCCACACGGCGGGGACTTAAAACGTCCAGGGCGCCACATACAGAACCAATCAAAGGATAGGCCACGCCCCCTTTCTGCTAATTCTCCATGTTCTCAGTTCCACATCCTGTAAAGATGGACTTTGTAGTTCTCCAGCTCCAGACTGTAGTCCATCAGTTTGTCCTCCGTTCTAATGCTCAGAACCCCAATAGTAGCACCACAGAGCAGGGGTTATTGGGTGGGGGCATTATTCCTATCCCAGCAGTGTCACTGAGGTGCAGAAATGAAACTCCACTAAACCCCCCCACCACCACCACATCAGTGTCACTGCAGAACCGACAATAAACAATCCTCCACCCAAATGTTCCCTGTTCTGTGATGCTCCTGACCAACAGAGAACAGAGAACCAACAGGGGACAAGATGGACTACAGTCTGGAACTGGAGAACTACAAACTCCATCTGTAGGGTAAGTGGAGGACATGACGATGGAGCAGGAAGGGGGCGTGGCCAAACTTTTGTGAAGCCTATAATTAGTGTTAAAACATGAACTACGTGGACAAACGTCCAGGTCCTCCAACCCATCATCAGTGTCTGACCTTAGAACTGCGTAGCGAGATGAATGGACAACCCCCCCCCCCCCCACCAAGTTCTATCTAATCCAATCCAATCTAATCTAATCTCAGATGTGGAAACTGTTGGACTGATGTACTACAGTCTGGAATTGGAGAACAACAAATTCCATCTGTAGGGTAAGTGGAGGACATGATGATGGAGCAAGAAGGGGGCGTGGCCAAACTTCTGTGAAGCCTATAATTAGTGTTAAAACGTGAACTATGTGGACAAACGTCCAGGTCCTCCAACCCAACATCGGTGTCTGACCTTAGAACTGCGTAGCGAGATGAATGGACACCCCCCCCCCACCAAGTTCTATCTAATCCAATCCAATCCAATCTAATCTAATCTCAGGGGTGGAAGCTGTTGGACTGATGGACTACAGTCTGGAACTGGAGAACTACAAAGTCCATCTGTAGGGTAAGTGGAGGACATGACGATGGAGCAAGAAGGGGGCGTGGCCAAACTTTTGTGAAACCTATAATTAGTGTAAAAATACTATGTGGACAAATGTCCAGGTTCTCCAACCCAACATGTTCAGCCCGGTGTCTGACCTTAGAACTGTGTATCTAGATGAATGGACACCCCCCCCCCCCCACCCAACCAAGTTCTATCTAATCCAATCTAATCTAATCTCAGGGGTGGAAGCTGTTGGACTGATGGACTACAGTCTGGAATTGAAGAACTACAGAGTCCATCTCTAAGGTAAGTGCAAGAAGGGGGCGTGGTCAAACTTTAGAGGGGGGGGGGGGGTGTTGTACTCACAGTCGGTGTTCCCATTATGCTGAGAAAAAGCCGCGATGTTCTCAGACAGCGGATCCGATTGGAGGAGACCGACGTCCATCGCCGTGCTCCATTCCACTACGAGGAATCGGAACCTCGATCAGTACGATGGACCGACGCGACGCCGCGCGAGATGTAGGACGGGGGCGTGTGGGGTGTCCACGCACCGAGACGGAGGACGGTACTCACGTGTGCAGGTCAGAAGGTTCCAGCAGCAGAGAAGGTTCCTGGTGGTCCCCAGCAGATACCTGGAGCAGCTCAGTCGACTGAAACACAGATCCCTGTGGGACAGAGAGTCTGGGTGAGACAGCGCTGCCGGGATAGGCCCCAAACGAGCGAGGGGTGTGTCTGTGCAACCTCAGACACTTCTCCTGATGCAAGAGGCCACGCCCCCCACTCCACTGTAAAAGGTCCATCACTGCAGCCATTCATCATCCCTCTATTAGGGTCACGGGGGGGGGGGGGGACCCCCTCACTCACTCAAACACACTCTATATGGGGCAATTAGGAAAACTCAATTGACTTGATCCATGTTTTTGGACTGTGGGAGGAAACCGGAGAACCCGGAGGAAACCCACGCCGACACGGAGAACCACAACATGGACACCCCCCCCCAGCGCTGAGAGGAGAACATGCAAAACTCTACACCATGGTGACACCCATTCACCCATCCATTATCTTCCGCTTTATCCTCAACTAGGGTCACAGGGAGGACATGGAAACTCCACCCAGATGGGGGTTCGAACCAGGAATCCCTAGTGTTGAGAGGAGAACATGCTAAACCACTAAGCCACCATGCCGCCCCTATATCTTTCCTGGAGGAAAACCATGTGGACACGGGGAGAACATGGCAACTCCGTCCAGATTGGGATTCAAATTGGCATGTTCTCCTCTCAGCACTAGAGATTCCCGGTTCGAATCCCCATCTGGGTGGAGTTTGCATGTCCTCCCCGTGTCCGCGTGGGTTTCCTCCAGGTTCTCCGGTTTCCTCCCACAGTCCAAAAACATGCATCAAGTCAATTGAGTTCTCCAAATTGCCCCATATAGAGTGTGTGTGTGAGTGTGTGTCCGTCCAGTGATAGATTGGCGTCCTGTTCTGGGTGTATCTGCCCAGCGCCCGAAACGTTTTCCCCTGGATGGGCATGGGGAACCCCCCCCCCCCCAGTGGTGTAGTGGTTCGCACCACTACCTATTTTTGCCCCTATATAGTGTGTTATGTGCTAAGTGATAGATTGCCCCCCATGTCCTGGGTGTATCTGCCCAGCGCCTGAAACATTCTCCCCTGGATGGACATGGGAAACCCCCCCCCCCAACTTAGGGTGGCAGAGTAGTGTAGTGGTTCGCACCACCACCTATTTTTGCCCCTATATAGTGTGTTATGTGCTAAGGGATAGATTGCCCCCCCATGTCCTGGGTGTGTCTGCCCAGCGCCCTAAACGTTCTCCTCTGGATGGGCATGGGGAACACCGCCCCCTGTGATACTAAGTCAAAAAACACCTTGCGTAAAGACGTGCCCATCGACAACTTTGCCCTCTCATGACCTGAGTGCAGGGATAAGCCCCACTATACTGTATGTTGGGGGGGGGGGCGTTCTGCGCCTGATTAAGACGATTAACGGATTATTGCTTGGAGCGCCGAACCCCTTTGAAGTCTCTGATCTCGGCTCAATTCTGTGAATAGAGTAATTAACCTGATGACTGTGCACTGAGGAGTCAGGGACCTGACCACGCCCACAACACACCACCACCCCAGGGTCACTGCAGTGCTTAGAATTATCCACCACCCACTTCACCTTCAATTTCAAAACATTAAATTAACTTTTTCTAAGTCACAAAATTAAAAGATGATACTTTAAAATGTTAACCCTCGAGTAACACCCCCCCCCACCCCCCGGGGTTAGTTTTGGGACCCCACTGCAGGACGCAATGCTTTATGTAGGCATTTATTTGATAGATATGGAAGAGGGGCCTTCCTCATACTGTTGGAACAAAGTTAGACATGTAACGGCAATAATTTAAGAGGGACCTGCACAAAACAAAGAAATCGGCATAATGTCTTTAAAAACAATCTATTTGGACATACAGGAACAGAGCCTTCCCTAAAGTGCTGACACAGAATTAAAATTATTTGACGGCTTGTATTATATATATATATATATATATATATATATATATATATATATATATATATATATATATATATACACATTTTTTTTTTTTACTTAAATTATTTTTTTTAAATAACTTTAATGAAGTAAATGGCTACATTTAAACATCCAGAATATCATTATATATATATATATATATTCTTTTTTTTTTACTATTATTATTACTACATTACTATAATTATTGACGTCCACATCTAACACTATCATTATTTTATACACACACACGTATGTATATATATATATATATTTTATATTATTATTAACTTTAATGAAGCTAAATGGTTGAATTTAAACACAGATGTCCACGTCTATAACACCATCATTATTTATTATTTATATATGTATATATATATATATATATATCTTATCATCATCATCATTATTTTTATTACTACTATTATTAACTGTAATGAAACTAAATGGGGGCGGCACGGTGGCTTAGTGGTTTAGCATGTTCTCCTCTCAGCACTAGGGATTTCTGGTTCGAATCCCAATCTGGGTGGAGTTTCCATGTTCTCCCCATGTCCGCGTGGGTTTCCTCCGGGTTCTCCGGTTTCCTCCCACAGTCCAAAAACATGGATCAAGGTCAATTGAGTTCTCCAAATTGCCCCATATAGAGTGTGTGCCCAGTGATAGATTGGCGCCCTGTCCTGGGTCTATCTGCCCAGCGCCCGAAACATTCTCCCCTGGATGGGCATGGGGACCACACCCCCGCGACCCTAATAGAGGATAAAGTAGAAGGTAATGAATGAAGTAATGAATTTAAACAGAGATGTCCACATCTGTAACACTATCATTATATATATATATTACTATTATTTTTACTATCAGTATTATTATTATAACTGTTATTATGAACTTCATTGGAACTAGAGGGCTGATTTTAAACATGTCCAGATATTTTTGGGTTCTTTCCGTCCTGATGATGACGTTTGAAACGCAGACCTGATGTCCCCCGGAGGCTGGCACAGGGTCGTCAGGAGATCCCAGGTGTCCGTGCTCCAGACGGTCGCCACCTCCCGAAAGCTGACCGCCAGCAGAGAGCCGTCGGCCGAGAAGCAGCAGTTGGTCGGCTGGAGGCCGTGGTAGCTCCCCACGAAGTCACATGACCAGGAGGCCCGCTCCTCTGCAGAAGAGGGAGGTTCGGGTTCAGGAGAGGACAAAAGCAAAAAAAACAGAACAGAAGTTAGTTCCCCTTCCTGCCCCGATAAACAAAGCCCTTCCTTCCCTTCGCTCCAAAACAACAGAACCTTCAGTCACCATGAGAACGAAGACAGGGTTATTATGGGATGTCAGAGTATGGACCGGTCCTCACAGCACCAGCGCAAACAAAAGGCATAATCAAGGGTTGCCACCACAACAAAAACCCCCCTCCATTCAACAGTTAGCTCCACTACTGTAAACCTCTCACCAACAACAGTTGCCATCACTAATGAAATTGCCCTAACAGACAAAGGTTAATATTGCAATGGTAGTCCCCTTACAGACAAAGGTTGCCACTACTACCACAATCCACCACCTAACAATGGTTGCCACTGCTATCGTAATCCCCCTCACAGACAAAGGTTGCCAACACTAGCGTATTACCCCCATTACTGTGGTAAGCCTCAACGACAATGGTTGCCACATCTAATGTAATCCCTCCCAGTGACAAAGGTTGCCACCACCAGCATAATATCCCAACTGACAAAAGTTGCCACCGCTACAGTAGTCCTCACTGACAATGGTTGCCACAGCTAATGTAATCCCCCGCCGACAAAGGTTGCCACCATTAGCGTAATACCTCAACCGACAAAAGTTGCCAGCACAATCATAATACCCCCACTGCTATTGTAGTCCTCAGTGACAATGGTTGCCACATGTAATCAAATCCTTCCTACCGACAAAGGTTCCCACCACTAGATTAATACCCCAACTGACAATAGTTGCGACCGCTACCATAATACCCCCATTGCTACAGTAGGCCTACCGACAATGGTTGCCACAGCTAATGTAATCCCCCCACCAACAAAGGTTGGCCACCACTACCATAATACCCCAACTGACAAAAGTTGCCACCACTACCATACTATCCCAATTCTTACGGTAGGCCTCAGCAACAACGGTTGCCAGGGGGGGGGGGGGGGGGGGGGGGGGGGGGGGGGGGGGGGGGGGGGGGGGGGGGGGGGGGGGGGGGGGGGGGGGGGGGGGGGGGGGGGGGGGGGGGGGGGGCCCCCCCCACCAACAAAGGTTGCCACCACTACCATAATATCCTAATTCTTACGGGAGGCCTCACCAACAACGGTTGCCACAGCTAGTAATCCCCCCCCACCGACAAAGGTTGCCACCACTTGCATAATACACCAACAGCCAAACGTTGCAACCACTACCATAATACCCCATTGCTACGGTAGGCCTCACAAACAAGGGTTGCCATAGCTAGATGTAATCTCCCCAACAACATTGGTTGCCACTGCAACGGTAGTCCTCACAGACAAGGGTTGCCACCGCCACCGTAACCACCCCCCACCCACTTGAAAATGGTTGCCAACCAGGCTAGTCCACTCACAGACAATTGATGCCAACACTACCAACATTGATGCCAACATTGGTGGGCAGAACCAATGGGCAGCGTTCCGCGCTCACCTCCGTGCCAACGCGGACCGTGTGTTTTCGGAGGTCCTCACAGCTCTGCTGAGCGTCAACGTCTGTGTTTTTCTAATGAGAGCAAGCCGACTTGGCTGAAAGTCCCGAAGCGCAGCGCAGCTGGAACCGGGTTCCGCTAACGGAACCGAATGCTCGGGCCAAACGCTCAGCTACATTCAAAAGGAGCATTATTCTGTTCCTCAACCCGCTGCCGTCCGTCACGGAACAGAACTGCACACAGCATCCCATAATACTCATTACACTCACTGAACTCCAATCACAACATTACAGAGATGATGACATCATACACTTTAATCCACACAGACCGAACCCTGTGGTGGTGGTGCGCTCCATCAGCACTGCTGCGTCTGATCCACTGCACTCTCCATGCTCCTGATCGCCAGAGAACATACCAAAGCGTACTAACAGAGTACGTGGAGCAGGCGTTAATTGCGCTCATCAGGACGTTCTGCATCATGATCCCTATACCCATGCGAGTGACCTCTGCTCTCTATTCCCAAAGCCGGTGCGAGGCCACGCCCCCGTGCCTCACTCACCTCTTATTTAAATGGACGTTACATTCGGACTGCTGATAAAGGTGGGCGGGGTCAATGTAATTGACTGACCGATTATTATAATTACCTCTTCCCAGCATGCCTCGCAGCCGGGTTCTATGTGCTATATGATTTTAGGAATGTCTGTGTTTTGTTTGGAGGAACGCGGGTCGCAGGGGTTGTTGTACAGTTGTGTGGTATGTTGTGTGTGTGTGTGGGGTCGGGTTGGGGGTGATGGGGTTGCCATTTAGGGGAAACGCATGTCACATCCTTGACTCTATTAAATCTCTTCTTGTTATTTGCTGGATAAAAAAAATATATATATATATATATAAATAAAAGAGTAATTTTTTACAATAAAATAAAAAAATAAAAAAAAAAGAGTAATTTTTGTGAAAATGGCAACCCGAAGCCGAGTGTTTTCTATGCCGATTCCACAAAATTTACATGATGTAAACAGGTTTCAACATTAAAGCTGAAATTAAAAAAAAAGATGAATCCTGAGCTGTCCACTGAAAAATATAATATTAATATAATATATAATCATAATATATATTACAATAATATAAAATATATAACATATATAGTAGGTGGCACGGTGGCTTAGTGGTTTAGCATGTTCTCCTCTCAGCACTAGGGATTCCTGGTTTGAATGTCCTCCCCGTGTCCTCATGGGTTTCCAGTTCTCCAAATTGCCCCATACAGAGTGTGTTTGAGTGTGTGTCCAGTGATAGATTGCCCCCCTGTCCTGGGTGTATCTGCACAGCGCCCAAAACTTTTCCCCCTGGATGGGCATGAGGAACCCCCCCCCACCCCTAATAGAGGATAAAGTGTGAGAATGAATGAATGAATTATAATAATATAAAATATATAACATATACAGTAGGTGGCACAGTGGCTTAGCATGTTCTCCTCTCAGCGCTAGGGATTTCTGGCTCGAATCCCCATCTGGGTGGAGTTTCCATGTCCTCCCCGTGTCCTCATGGGTTTCCTCTGGGTTCTCCGCTTTCCTCCCACAGTACAAAAACATGTATCAAGGTCAATTGAGTACTCCAAATTGCCCCATATAGAGCGTGTATCCAGTGATAGATTGCCCCCTGTCCTGGGTGTATCTGCCCAGCGCCCAAAACGTTATCCCCTGGATGGGCATGAGGACCCTTCCCCCGCGGGACCCTAATAGAGGATAAAGTGGAATATAATGGATGGATATATATATATTAGATCTCGGGTCAGAAAAGTGTGCGCCCACCTGATTCGGAGAAAAAGATGGACTACAGTACGGAACTGTAGGACTACAAACCCCATCTACACAACGCAGCAGCACCGAGGAGGTGAGTCTAATAAAGATGTGAATGTAAAGCTGGAATGTATAAAGAAAAACTCACTGTCCGCGTCGGCGTTCGAACCCAGGACCCAGACCTTGAACTGGCCGTCCCGCGCGGTGGTCACCAGCGTGGTGGTCTCTGTGGAGGGGCTGAAGCACATGTCCCTAATCCGGCTGCGGTGTGCCGCCGTGACGGTGGTGTTGAGCTCAAAGCTGGAAGAAAGGTACAAACGGACACGCTATGGTTCACGAAGAGTTCAGAGTCGCATTAAAAACGCGCAAAGGAATCCGTTCTGATGGTTACGTTTACGTTACGCCGAACAGACCGGGAGCTAAACTAAATTAAACTAAACCAGCAACAAGAAACTATGTAATAATTCATTCATTCATTATCTCCCGCTTTATCCTCTATTAGGGTCGCGGTGGGGTTCCCCATGCCCATCCAGGGGAGAACATCTTGGGCGCTGGGCAGATAGACCCAGGACAGGGCGCCAATCCATCGCTGGACACACACTCACTCACACAGACACACTCTATAGGGGGCAATTTTGAGAACTCAATTAACTTGATCCATGTTTTTGGACTGTGGGAGGAAACCGGAGAACCCGGAGGAAACCCACGCAGACACGGGGAGAACATGGAAACTCCACCCAGATGGGGATTCGAACCGGGAATTCCTAGCGCTGAGAGGAGAACGTGCTAAACCACTAAGCCACCGTGCCGCCCTATGTAATAATAATTAATTAAAAATGTAGTTGGGTTGAAATTAAAGACATAAGCTCACGTGGGCGGAGATTTAAAATGTTATCATGGTGGCTTAGCGTTTGGCATGTTCTCCTCTCAGCGCTGGGGGATTCCCGGTTCGAATCCCTATCTGGGTGGAGTTTGCATGTTCTCCACGTGTCAGCGTGGGTTTCCTCGCACAGTCCAAAAAACATGGATTCAAGGTAAATTGAATTCTCCAAATTGCCCCATAGAGTGCGTCTGTGTGAGTGAGTGTGTGTCCAGTGATAGATCGGCGGCCTGTCCTGGGTGTATTTGACCCCCCCCACCCTAGTAGAGGATAAAGCGGAAGATAATGGATGGATGGACAGTAGTAAAAGACCGGGTGGTTGCGATCCTTACACCTGATTGGCTGAGCCGTTTGTCCAGCAGTGACATCATTAACAATAACACACACCTGAGCATTCGCATCAATGCATTATATACATTATTTTAAATGATAAAATACAGAAACAAACAGAGAGCCGATTCCCGATCCGTTATTGTTACGATTTTTTTGGCCACTAGATGGCAGTATTTGATTAGCGTAACCGGTATCTTGTTACTCAGCAATCAGCATTCACTTTAGATTTGGATTCACTAGATTATGTTTCGGAAAACCAGATTATTAACAATTTTGTTTTTAATAAACGCGTTTATGAATTAAACATTGTTTTTTTTTATTATAGTGTGTTTGTAAGTGTTTTATTAAAGAAATAACACACTCGAGGTTGTGTGGTATTGTTAATAAATCACGGGAAAGAGGTGTTACTGCACGACGAAGCCACACCCTCTCGTCCCGTATTGCTTTATTTGGTTTGCGTTTTGAAGATGCCTAAAGAGCACAGCCCTGACTGCCCTCTACAGGCCACTGTGTGTAACATTGCACCTCCGTTCTGATCAACCACCTTTGTGCTTTCTCGTTGTAGCTCCAAAGTTTGAGCGAGAACTCCACATCGGAGGCCTTGAGCGTCCGCTCCTCCACCGTAGCCAACCAGGAGCCGGTGAGGTCGAACGCAGCCTTCACGACCTCGAACTGATGCAGCCCGGCCTCGTGGATGTACTCCTGCTGCACGATGTCCAGCTGCGAGGAAGAGAACATCCAGACGCATTAGAACCCGCACAAACGCCACCTCCTTCTAAAAAGTGCGTTTTCATTAGAACCAACACTAATCCCAGTCGATCACATGCACCGGATACGCTTTATAACGCTTCCAAAATTACACAACACCTTATATTAATTATAGAAATCAGCAGCTAGAGTCTCGACTGAAACTAGAAAGTGAAGTGAGATCAGCATTTTTAACTAAATTGACTTACGAATTTGCATTTTGTGACATCATTGACTATACAGTACTTTGCATATACTACAGTACTATAAGCTATACAGTACTTTGCATATACTACAGTACTATAGACTATACAGTACTTTACATATACTACAGTACTATAGACTATACAGTACTTTGCATATACTACAGTACTATAAGCTATACAGTACTTTGTATATACTACAGTACTATAGACTATACAGTACTTTGTATATACTACAGTACTATAGACTATACAGTACTTTGTATATACTACAGTACTATAAGCTATACAGTACTTTGTATATACTACAGTACTATAAGCTATACAGTACTTTGTATATACTACGGTACTATAGACTATACAGTACTTTGTATATACTACGGTACTATAAGCTATACAGTACTTTGTATATACTACAGTACTATAAGCTATACAGTACTTTGTATATACTACAGTACTATAAGCTATACAGTACTTTGTATATACTTTAGTAGTACATAGTACTTTGTATATAGTACAGTACTATAGACTATATAGTACTTTGTATATGGTACAGTACTATAGACCATGTAGTACTTTGTATATACTATAGCATTGCAGACCATACAGTACTTTGTGTATACTATAGTACTATAGACTATACAGTACTTTACTATATACAAAGTACTATGTACTACTAAAGTATATATAAAGTACTGTATAGTCTGCAATGCTATAGTATATACAAAGTACTATATAGTCTATAGTACTTTACTATATACAAAGTACTATGTACTACTAAAGTATATACAAAGTACTATAGACTATTTTGTACTTTGTATATAATGAGGAAAGGGGTATAAAATGGTGACAGGTCCTAATTACAACACGACTAATTTATTAATACTAACATTACCACCAGTATTGTTACTATTATTACTACAACGACAATTACCACTAGTGCAGCTCAACCACCACCACAACCACCACCAACCCCCATTACAAACACCACCCATTTCAACCAAACAAATTTTTTTTGATGTTTTAACTCTGGGGATCTGTAAACATGACACGGAGGTTTCATATCCCGAAACGTCTGAGAAGCTCATGACGGCACGTGGAAGAAGCTTCAGCAGTTTCATACAGAATCAGGTGGTTGATTTCAACAAAAAGAGTACTAACTCGTAAAAATAGAGTAATGCAGGTTCAATAAAACCCCACGGCTGTTTCAACACCACGCACTGTGTCGAGTTAACGAACGGCATCCGCTGATACGGTCTGTGTATAGAGACTATAGACCATTTACAAAAATTTTTAAATATTATGAAAAAGGTGAATAATTTGCGTAACTCTAAATTTCAAAAGTGAAACTTTCATAGATCATGGATTTAGGACTCACAATCTAAACGACTTCAAGTATTCATTAGTTTATTTTGAGCTAATTTGGGATTCCAGCTCCTAAAACACATGAAAATTTTTGGAAATCCTCTTTTTGTGGTTTTTAGGAGCTGGAAGCCCAAATTAGGTCAAAAATAACAAATAAAATACTTGAAATTATTTACATTTCGGTCCCCAAAAAAAATATTAATAATGTATGAAAGTTGAACTTTTTGGATGGAGTTATAGAAATTAATCAACTTTTCCATGATGTAAAATTTTTTTTGGAAAGGGTCTCTACATGGGGCGGCACGGTGGCTTAGTGGTTGGCATGTTCTCCTCTCGGCGCTAGGGATTCCCGGGTCCAAGCCCAATCTGGGTGGAGTTTCCATGTTCCATTTATCACACACACACACAAGTGGGTGTGTGTGTGAGTGAGTGTGTGTCCAGCGATAGGTTGGCGTCCTGTCCTGGGTGTATCTGCCTACCGCCCGAAACATCCGCCCCCCCCGCGACCCTAATAGAGGATAAATTGGAAGATGATGGATGGATGGGATCTACATATCCGTAATGGAGATGAGGATGCCGGTTGGTTTCTATAGTCGGGCTGACGGATGTATTGAGACGTTTTGGATCATTAAATACATTAAATAATAATAAAAATAAAAAAGCGTACGTTGTAAAGCTGCTTGTCGCGCTGCAGCGAGTAAAACTGCAGATGTCCGGGTTTCCCGTTCAGAACCAGAGCTCGGCTGCGCGGATCGATCATCAGATCTGTGTGAACGGCGTCTCCTGTGACAATAACCACGACAGAACAGAGTCATTACATCACACAGCTACAGAAGCGCCGAGTCATGATGATGATGAGGAATGGAAACACACACCTTTAACGAGGCCCTGGATCACCGCCGACACTCTGAAGGTGCAGTGGATGATTGTGATCTCTGTAAACATCACAGAGCACAAGACGGAGCCTCAGAGGTTTAAAGGTAATTACTGTAACCATGAAACCGGATTACACAGGCATTTTTAAAAGAGTCACTTAAAGTGTGTACACACACACCGGGCCCCACATCCTGAGGCAAATCGGACCCCACACCCTGACATGCTGAGGCAAGTCGGACCCCCCATACCACGAGGCAAGTCGGACCCCCAAACCCTGACATCCTAAGGCAAGTCGGACCCCCC
>JAFMOD010000717.1:108995-131459 GCA_019802435.1 Corydoras maculifer
AACCCGGAGGAAACCCACCCAGACACGGGGAGAACATGGAAACTCCACCCAGATGGGGATTCGAACCGGGAATCCCTAGAGCTGAGAGGCAAACGTGCTAAACCACTAAGCCACCGTGCCGCCCAAGTTTTAATCAATTGAATAAAAAAAATAAATTAAAAACACATTTAGTTTTTTTTAATAAATCTTTTTTTAACGTCTCGCCTTTAACAGTATTTCGCGTTTCTTCAGTTTTTTCACATTCATAGACTTGTGTACAGATTGAGATGCAGTGTCGCCACCGTGTGGACAGAGTGAGAATCGATCTCTCAGTGCGGAATTGGTCGTTTTAAAGCCACGCAATATTAAACGTCTAACATATCGTTTTATTTAATTACTTTCTTTTAAACAAACGCAAAAGTAGAATTTATATATGTTGATAAAGCCCACGAAACGCCCCGCGACACTAAGAATTAAGAGGAACATTATGAATAAATGACGTAATATAGAGATGAACTATGGGTCGTTTATTGGTTTTTGCCACCTCATGGTAGTTGTCTGCAACTGCACAATTACAGCAGCGTCAAGTAAACTAAATTAAACTAGTGTGTCTGTAAACCCTGTGCTCACCTTGTAAGTCGCTTTGGATAAAAGCGTCCAATAAATGACTAAATGTAAATGTACTGTATGTTTTAATACATTCGCGTCAAATGTTACATTACTGCAACGTCAGTTAGTCATCCACTAGGCGGCGATGATGCACATCACTGGTTAGGAGTTTAACGTTGTTAAATCAAAGAAGGAGCCGCGACATAAACACGACGTGTAAGGTAAACGTTTAGTAAATTAATTTTTATTGGATTCAGTTTTTTGAGAACAAAACGCAGAATGCAGCAATTTCAGACTTAAGAGCCGATTCTGTTACCTAGTTTTAAAAACAATATAATATATATATAACGTAAATATAATAATCTATAAATAATAACATTTAAACGTCCATCTCACACAACAGTCACATTTATCTTTAGATCGATAAATATTACCTTTGGTTCTTTATAAGCACATTGTAAACGCGTTTATGTTTAATCTGTAACTTTATTAAAGTCAGGAATCTTGATTCGGGTTTAAATATTTAATAAACTGTGTGACGTAATTATGTTTGCATAATTAAATCATTCATAATTATATTTGATCCCCCCCCCCACTGACTTTAAAAGTTTTAATAGAAAAAAAAATAATAATAAATGAGGTGGCACGGTGGCTTTGTGGTTTAGCATGTTCTCCTCTCAGCACTAGGGATTCCCGGTTCGAATCCCCATCTGGGTGGAGTTTCCATGTCCTCCCCGTGTCCGCGTGGGTTTCCTCCGGGTTCTCCGGTTTTCTCCCACAGTCCAAAAAACATGGATCAAGACAATTGAGTTCTCCAAATTGCCCCATATAGAGTGTGTGTGTGTGAGTGTGTGCCCAGCGATAGATTGGTGTCCTGTCCTGGGTGTATCTGCCCAGCGCCTGAAAAGTTCTCCCCTGGAAGGGCATGGGGAACCAACCCCCCCCCCCATGACCATAATAGAGGATAAACTGGAAGATAATGAATGAATAATAAATTAAACGTCTCTTTATCCTATATTGGGGGTGGGGGGGGGGGTTGGTTGGTTCCCCATGCTCATCCAGGGGAGAACGTTTCGGGCGCTGGGTAGATACACCTAGGACAGGGGGGCAATCTATCACTGAACACACTCCCTCACACAGACACACTCTATATGGGGCAATTTGGAGAACTCCATTGACTTGATCCATGATTTTGGAATGTGGGAGGAAACCGGAGAACCCGGAGGAAACTCACGCAGACACGGGGAGAACATGGAAACTCCACCCAGATGGGGATTCGAACCGGAAATCCCTAGCGCTGAGAGGAGAACATGCTAAACCACTAAGCCAGCGTGCCGCCTCATAATCTCACGGCAGCTTTATTGTAACGATGCAGAAAATCAAAAGAAAAACATGAAATGAGAAATAAAAAAGTATTTGATCCCCTAATGTTGGCTCCCACAGACCACGGACACGCCCCAATCGCAGTGACGGCCTTACCTGGAGGAGAGACACCTGTCCCCAAAATTGTCACCCGTATAAAAGGCCACCTGCCCACAGTCCAACATCGCCACCATGGGCAAGACTAAAGAACTGTCGAAAGAGGTGCGGGACAAGATCGTGGACCTTCACAAGGCTGGAATGGGCTACAAAGCCATAAGTAAGAAGCTGGAGGAGAAGGTGACAACGGTGGGTGCGATTGTTCGGAAGTGGAAGAAGTACAACGTCACGGTCAATCGTCCCAGGCCTGGAGCTCCATGCAAGACATCACCTCGGGACGTCTCGTTGATCGCCAGACGCGAGAAAAGAACTACACGGGAGGAGCTGAGTAAAGCATTATACTTCATATGATCCAGCATTCATACCACCTTTACATACACACACACACAACGGTGGCTTAGTGGTTTGGCATGTTCTCCTCTCTGCTCTAGGGATTCCCGGTTCGAATCCCCATCTGGGTGGAGTTTCCATGTTCTCCCCGTGTCTGCGTGGGTTTCCTCCGGGTTCTCCGGCTTCCTCCCACAGTCCAAAAACATGGATCAAGTCAATTGAATTCTGAAAATTGCCCCATATAGAGTGTGTGTGTGTGAGTGAGTGTGTGTCCAGTGATGGGTTGGCGCCCTGTCCTGGGTCTATCTGCCCAGCGCCCGAGACATTCTCCCCTGGATGGACATGGGGAACCCCCCCGACCCTAATAGAGGATAAGCGGGAGATAATGAATGAATGAATGAATAATTAAAGAATAGCGGCACGGTGGCTTAGTAGTTTAGCATGTTCTCCTCTCTGCGCTGGAGATTCCCGGTTCGAATCCCCATCTGGGTGGAGTTTCCATGTTCTCCCCGTGTCTGCGTGGGTTTCCTCCGGGTTCTCCGGTTTCCTCCCACAGTCCAAAAAACATGGATCAAGTCAATTGAGTTTCCAAATTACCCCATATAGAGTGTGTCTGTGTGAGTGAGTGTCCAGTGATAGATTGGCGTCCCGTCCCCCCCACGACAGGGCATGGGGACCCCCCCCCCCCGCGATACTTATAGAGGATAAAGTGGAAGGTAGTGGATGGATAATTAAAGAATAATACATTTATTGTTACAGTCGTTAAAATGAAAACAGAAGACAACGACGACGACGACCAGTCCATCAGGAACTCGCCGAAACAGACTCCCGACGATGCTCCATCATGGGTAGAGAACGCAGTACATACCCACAATATATATATTCATTCATTCATTCATTATCTCCTGCTTTATCCTCTATTAGGGTCGCGGTGGGGTTCCCCATGCCCATCCAGGGGAGAACGTCTCGGGCGCTGGGCAGATACCCAGGACAGGGGGGCAATCTATCACTGGACACTCACTCACTCACACAGACACACTCTATATGGGGCAATTTGGAAACTCAATTGACTTGATCCATGTTTTTTGGACTGTGGGAGGAAACCGGAGAACCCGGAGGAAACCCACGCGGACACGAGGAGGATGTGGAAACTTCACCCAGATGGGGATTCGAACCGGGAATCCCTAGAGCAGAGAGGAGAACATGCCAAACCACTGAGCAACCAATATATATATATATATATATATATATATATATATATATTTATATATATAAAATCTCCACTATACGAATACGGTTATTAATTTAAACAGCAATGAGGGTCGTGTAGAAATCCAAATCTGATCTTTATTAAAGAACTCTATATTTAAGGACGACTGTGATTTCTGTGCTAAATACATCATTCTGTTTATAGATTAATATAAAGACAGAGAGTTTCACCTCGGATGAAGACGCCTCGGTGGAGGTGGACCAGCAGAACGCCGGGGTCTCGGTGGAGACGATCAAAAAGGAAGAACCTGAAGAGAACGGTACCAGCAGACACACAGAACAGTCATAATAATGTGAGGGGAGGCTGTGATTTAATATATATGATTAATTACTCATTGGGTAAGTTGTGGGGGGGGGGGGGGGTGTGATGTGGTAGCCCAGTGGTTTGGGTGTTGGGGGTCAATCCAAAAGGTTGAGGGTTCTACCAGGATTCATATCTTTTTAAGCTTAAACGTTAATATGGTGCAATCGGCCTAAAAACGGCTCGGCCGCGGGTTGCCATGTTCACCGAAATTACTCCTCTATTCAAAACGCACTCCAGCAAACAGCATGGGGATTACTTTGTCCTCCTCACCCCTGGTTGGGACCTGTTTATATCCCCAAAGCTCCGCCCCCGGGGTGCACGAAACATCAACATCAGGATCCAGAACATTGAGATTAACGAACAATATAGATTCAAGATTTAAGAACGATTTATTATCGTTAAAATAAAATAATATATAATATATAAAGATATATTATGGCATGTGCTACATGAGACAGAAACGAAATTATGGCTCCCGTTTTATTAAAGTTAAATTTAAAATGAATATTTATTCATTATCTTCAGCTTTATCCTCTATTAGGGTCGCAGGGGATGGTGGGGGGTTCCCCATGCCCATCTAGGGGAGAACGTTTTGGGCGCTGGGAAGATACACCCAGGACAGGACGCCAATCCATCGCTGGGCACACACTCACTCGCACACACACTCTTTATGGGGCAATTTGGAGAACTCAATTGACTTGATCCATGTTTTTGGACTGTGGGAGGAAACCGGAGAACCCGGAGGAAACCCACGCCGACACGGGGAGGACATGGAAACTCCACTCAGATGGAGATTCGAACCGTGAATCCCTAGTGCTGAGAGGAGAACATGCGAAACCACTAAGCCACCGTGCCATCCTAAAAAGAAAATAAGATATAAAATAAGATATAAATACAATATCGATATGTAAAATATCATATACTATAAAACTATATAAATAAACTATAAATATTTATAATATAGCATATAAAATATACAACTATCAATATAATATAGAATGTACAGCTATAAATATTATATATATATAAATAAAATGGGAGCATAGTGGTTTGGCATGTTCTCCTCTCAGCGCTGGTGGATTCCTGGTTCGAATCCCAAGCTGGGTGGAGTTTGTATGTTCTCCCTGTGTCCATGTGGGTTTCCTCCGGGTTCTCCGGTTTCCTCCCACAGTCCAAAAACATGGATCAATTCTCCAAATTGCCCCATATACAGTGTGTTTGAGTGAGTGACTGTGTGCCCAGTGATAGATTTCACCCCCTGTCCTGGGTGGTTCTGCCCAGCGCCCGAAACTCACCTGGATGGGCATGGGGGACCCTTAGTAGAGGGTAAAGCGAAAGATAATGGATGGATGGATGTTGAAACCTGTTCACACACCATGTTAATATCGTGGAATTGGCTTCGGGTTGCCATGTTGAAAGAAATTGCTCTGTTATGAAACACGCTCCAGCAAAAAGCTTTGAGAGAACCACAAAAATTTCGGCGTAGCTTCCGCCTTCAGAGGGTGTTCATGGGAACCTCGTCGGTAACCGCACCCTCTATGTCATTTCTCTTCACAGTAACAACCCCGATCCGGTTCCACCCTCCTGAAGTTCCCCAAGAGGGCGCCGCGACGCCCCCCAGCTGCCCAAACTGCGGACTAATCGTTCCTCAGAACGTTCGTACGGGACGTGAAGCGTCCCCCTGCACGCAGTGCGTTCCGAGTCTACACGCACCGACTACCCTGAACCACCAGGGCGGCGACAGAGCCAAGCCGTACGCGTGTTCGGAGTGCGGCAAGCGCTTCAGCCGACCGACCGCGCTGAAAAACCACGGGCGCGTCCACACGGGGGAGAGGCCGTACTCGTGCCCCGAGTGCGGGATGGGCTTCGCGGCGGCGAGGAACCTGAAACAGCACCGGCGCATCCACACGGGGGAGAAGCCGTACGCCTGCCCCGACTGCGGCCGCAGGTTCAGCGCCCAGTGCGGCCTGCGCTACCACCGGCGCAGCCACACCGGCGAGCGGCCATACGCCTGCGCGCAGTGCGGCATGAGCTTCGGCGCGCGCAGTCATCTGCAGCGCCACCGCCGCGTCCACACGGGCGAGAAGCCGTATTTCTGCGCCCACTGCGGGAGGGGCTTCGCCGAGCAGGGCAACCTGAGGCACCACCAGCGCACCCACACCGGAGAAAAGCCCTACAGCTGCCCGCAGTGCGGCAAGAGCTTCACCGCGCTGCGCAGTCTGCGCTACCACCAGCACACCCACACCGGGGAGAGGCCGTACCCGTGCCCCGAGTGTGGGAGGAGCTTCACCGCCAAGATCAACCTCAAACGCCACCAGCGCACCCACACGGGGGGGGGGGAGCCCTACACTCTGCACATAGTGTGAGCAGAATGGCGCGCAGGCGATCCGTCCATCCATCCATTACTAGGGTCGCCGCACACACACTCTATATGGGGCAATTGGGAGAATTCAATTCACCTTGATTCATGTTTTTTGGGAAACCCACGCGGACACGGGGAGAATATGCAAACTCCACCCAGGTTGGGATTCAAACCAGCGCTATGAGGAGAACATGCTAAACCACCACCCTCCATCCATTCATCATCTTCCACTTTATCCTCTATTAGGGTCGTGGGGGGGGGGGGGGGGTTCCCCATGCCCATCCAGGGGAGAACGTTTCGGGCGCTGGGCAGATACACCCAGGACAGGGGGGGCAATCTATCACTGGACACACACTCACACACACTCTATAGGGGGCAATTTGGAGAACTCAATTGACTCGATCCCTGTTTTTTGGACTGTGGGAGGAAACCGGAGAACCCGGAGGAAACCCACGCGGACACGGGGAGAACATGGAAACTCCACCCAGATGGGGATTCGAACTGGGACTCCCTAGTGCTGAGAGGAGAACATGCTAAACCATTAAGCCACCGTGCCACCATGAAATAATAATAATAATAATAATAATAATAATAATAATAAAACTGTACGTTAATGCAGTAAATGTTTGAAACATGTTCTTCGGTGTCATGTGTCTTGAACGTGATGATTCTTAAAAACACAAACCAGGCCAACTGCAAATCTAAACATGAACAGAAACCCCGACCAGATCGTAAAAAAAACAAACATTTTTACTAATTACTATAAATATTACATTAAATATTACATTAAATTAATGTAATTAATAACCAAAAATAAAATACAATAAACAAAATAAAGAAATAGAATAAATAAAATCCTAAGCGTTGGGCATTCCCGGTTCGAATCCCCATCTGGGTGGAGTTTCTATGTCCTCCCCGTGTCCGCGTGGGTTTCCTCCGGGTTCTCCGGTTTCCTCCCACAGTCCAAGAACATGGATCAAGTCAATTGAGTTCTCCAAATTGCCCCATATGTGTGTGTGTGTGTGCCCAGTGATAGATTGCCCCCCCTGTCCTGGGTCTATCTTCCCAGCACCCAAAACGTTCTCCCCTGGATGGGCATGGGGAACCCCACCGCGACCCTAATAGAGGATAAAGCGGAAGATAATGGATGGATGGAAAATAAGATGAACAAAAAGGATGACACGTTGACTTATGGGTCAGCACCTCCACCTCTCAGCGCCTGGTTCGAATCCCAAATTGGGTGGAGTTTGCATGTTCTCCCCGTGTCCACGTGGGTTTCCTCCGAGCTTCCTCCCACAGTCCAAAAACATGGATCAAGTCAATTGAGTTCTCCAAATTGCCCCATATAGAGTGTGTCTGTGTGAGTGAGTGTCCAGTGATAGATTGGTATCCTGTCCTGGGTCTATCTGCCCAGCGCCCAAAACGTTCTCCCCTGGATGGGCATGAGGAACCCCCCCCCCCCCAAAACCCCCCCTCTCCCATGATACTAGTAGATAATTAAATGGGATGATAAAGGATCGAATGGAAGATGAACAAACGATATTACAAAATGGAGCTTATACAGCAAAAAGTACTACAAATCCCAGCATGCATCATCCTGAAAATCAGTTTAACTTTTATTTAAGCATCTGTTACAATAAAAAATACCTACAAACATCTTAATGCTGAAACGTTTGTCCCCAAACTGAATTAAAAACCATTCAGACATATAAACTTGGTTGTGTTGTGTCCTTTATATTCATCCATTCATTATCTTCCGCTTTATCCTCTAATAGTAATGGGGGGGGGGGGAGAGAGAGAGATACACAGATACACCACGGACAAGACGCCAATCTATCACTGGACACACACTGACACACTCTATAGGGGGCAATTTGGAGAACTAAATTGACTTGTTCCATATTTTTGGACTGTGGGAGGAAACCGGAGAACCCGGAGGAAACCCACGCAGACACGGGGAGAACATGGAAACTCCACCCAGATGGGGATTCGAACCGGGAATCCCTAGTGCTGAGAGGAGAACATGCTAAACCACTAAGCCTGTCCTTTATATTAAAAACCTTCTTTCATTCATTTATTATCGTCCGCTCCATCCCATATTAGGGTCGCGGTGGGGTTCCACATGCCCATCCAGGGGAGAACGACTCGGGCGCTGGGCAGATAGACCCAGGACAGGACGCCAATCTATGAGCACACACTCACACACACAGACATACTCTATATGGGGCAATTTGAAGAACTCAATTGACTTGATCCATGTTTTTGGACTGTGGGAGGAAACCGGAGAACCCGGAGGAAACCCACGCGGACACGGGGAGGACATGGAAACTCCACCCAGATCGGGATTCAAACCGGGAATCCCTAGTGCTGAGAGGAGAACATGCCAAATCACAAAGCCACCGTGCCACCTATGTTAAAAACATTCATTCATTCATTCATTATCACCCGCTTTATCCTCTATTAGGGTCGCGGTGGGGTTCCCCATGCCCATCCAGGGAAGAACGTCTCGGGCGCTGGGCAGATAGACCCAGGACAGGGGGGCAATCCATCGCTGGACACACACTCACTCACACAGACACACTCTATATGGGGCAATTTGGAGAATTCAATTAACTTGATCCATGTTTTTGGACTGTGGGAGGAAACCGGAGAACCCGGAGAAAACCCACGCGGACACAGGGAGGACATGGAAACTCCACCCAGATGGGGATTCGAACCGGGAATCCCTAGCGCTGAGAGGCGAATGTTCTAAACACTAAGCCACCGTGCTGCCTATGTTAAAAACAACAAACTAAAAATAAAACGAGAACAAACAGATTATAAAAGAAAACTTACCCAACAAACGTTACTCTGCACCTCAACCTGCAGAATTTGGAACATTGGTTGAACTTTAACGTCATGTGTTGTAACATCTAACGTTTTTAAAACATGCCCCAAACAATCTGCCTCCATTAACGAAAAGCCTTCCCATCTACAGGGCTCCCCATGCTGACATGCAAGGGCTTCACACAGGCTCCTCCCACTGACTCAGCAGTATTATTCTCATTCATTCATTATCTCCCGCTTTATCCTCTATTAGGGTCGCGGTGGGGTTCCCCATGCCCATCCAGGGGAGAACGTCTCGGGCGCTGGGCAGATAGACCCAGGACAGGACGCCAATCTATCGCTGGACACACACTCACTCACACACACACACTCTATATGGGGCAATTTTGAGAATTCAATTTACTTGATCCGGGCGGCACGGTGGCTTAGTGGTTTAGCACGTTCGCCTCTCAGCGCTAGGGATTCCCGGTTCGAATCCCCATCTGGGTGGAGTTTCCATGTTCTCCCCGTGTCTGCGTGGGTTTCCTCCGGGTTCTCCGGTTTCCTCCCACAGTCCAAAAAAACATGGAGCAAGTTAATTGAATTCTCAAAAATTGCCCCATATAGAGTGTATGTGTGAGTGAGTGTGTGCCCAGCGATGGATTGGCGTCCTGTCCTGGGTCTATCTGCCCAGCGCCTGAGACGTTCTCCCCTGGATGGGCATGGGGAACCCCACCGCGACCCTAATAGAGGATAAAGCGGAAGATAATGAATGAATAAATGAATTTACTTGATCCATGTTTTTGGACTGTGGGAGGAAACCGGAGAACCCGGAGGAAACCCACAAGGACACTTCACATGGAAACTTCACCCAGATGGGGATTCGAACCGGGAATCCCTAGTGCTGAGAGGAGAACGTGCTAAACCACTAAGCCACCGTGCCTTCAGTATTATTCTAAAAAAGTCTAAAAAGTACCGCCGTGTTTTCGGCATCATATTCCAAAACGCACGACATCAGACATCAGGTCAAAAAGTTTCGTCTATTTTTAAAATTTGCTTTTTAAAGCGTCCTTGAGGTCCCCAAAAGCGTTATATATATATATACATCCATCCATTATCTTCCACTTCATCCTCTATTAGGGTCGTGGGGGGGTAGGGGGGCGCTGGGCAGATACAGCCAGGACAGGGGGGCACTCTATCGCTGGACACACACTCACTCACACACACTCTAAATGGGGCAATTTGGGTCAGAACTCAATTGACCTTGATCCATGTTTTAGACTGTGGGAGGAAACCGGAGAACCCGGAGGAAACCCACACCGACACGGACACTTTATCTTGGAGTTAGCCAGTCCTCCCTTAAACGCCTCCAGTTGGTGCTGCCCGACTTCTAACCTGTGCGTTTTAGAGTTCACTTTAAGATTCTTTTATTGGTTCTTAAATCTTTAAATGGACTCGCCCCGCCCTACCTCTCTGAGCTCCTCCACCTGCCTCCACCTGCACGGTGCCTCAGGTCAGCTGATCAGCGGCTCCTGGCGGTACCTGGGGACCAAATCTTTTCGATCGCGGCCCCTAAGCTTTGGAACGACCTCCCTCTATATATTAGACTGGTGTCTTCACCGTCCATTTTTAAATCTAGTCTTAAAACAGGTCTTTACTCTCTGCCTTTTAACACACCGTGATTTGAAATTTAAATAGGGCTGGGGGGGGGGGCGTTTCCCATGCCCATCCAGGGGATAACGTTTCGGGCGCTGGGCAGATAGACCCAGGACAGGACGCCAATCTATCACTGGACACAATCTGGAATCCCTAGCGCTGAGAGGAGAACATGCTAAACCACTAAGCCACCGTGATTTTTAATTCATTCATTCATTATCACCCGCTTTATCCTCTATTAGGGTCGCGGTGGGGTTCCCCATGCCCATCCAGGGGAGAACATCTCGGGCGCTGGGCAGATAGAACCAGGACAGGGCGCCAATCTATCACTGGACACACACTCACTCACACAGACACACTCTATATGGGGCAATTTGGAGAACTCAATTGACCTTGATCCATGTTTTTGGACTGTGGGAGGAAACCGGAGAACCCGGAGGAAACCCATGCGGATACGGGGAGAACACGGAAACTCCACCCAGATGGGGATTCAAATCTGGAATCCCTAACGCTGAGAGGAGAACATGCTAAACCACTAAGCCACCGTGATTTTTAATTGGTTTGAATAATCTTTTTAGTGTTTTACTTGATCTATTGTTTTCTTGTTTTAAGTTTAATTTAAGTTTAAAAACTGTACAGCAATTTGTTGCAGCTGTAAAGTGAGTTGAGATGAGCGACCAAACCCCCCCCCCCCCACGACCCTAAAAAAGGGTAAAGCGTAAGATAATGGATGTATACTTTTTTTTTGACCCGATGCAAAGCCTGACTCTACAACAAGAACAGAAATCTAACTAAACTTATGTTTTATAGCTGCAATTAAAGTGTAAATTCGCCGTTCATTTTTACATTAAAATAATTCAATAATTAAATAATTAATAGATAATTAATAATTAAATAGATAATAGATAATTAAAAAAAACATGCTCACAAATTACAACAATTAAAAAAATTGTATTTAAAGGTTTAATGATTTTGCATACAGTAGAGATCATCAGGAAATTTGATTTAATGAGTATTAATATTAATGAGCGAGTATTTCATGTTAAAGCGTTAATATGTATTGCGTTAAAGAAAAAAATACATGGAAGAAAAAAAAAAACAGTACAGAATTAATTAGCTATTAATCACAGTAATAAGGTCACGATTTTCAGTAGATCAGAAATCATTAATTAATTACGGATCATTCATTGATATAAATGTCGAGTTTTAATAGCAGCTTCTCTGTGATGTCCACTGCTTTTTGTGCATCTTCAGACGTATAGCGTTCGTTTGGAATGTAGGGTTTGGGATGGTGGTTCGGGTACTGCGTTCTCTTGGGGTCCACGCCAAGTGTTTGTAGTTGGGCGACAAGTTGAGGTAACTCAGCAAGGTAGGAGGCATACTGGGATATTTTGAAGGCCACATTGAGTAATCCCGTCCCCAGACGGTGGCCGTTCCTCCGGTACTCAGCGGCTATCAGGGCTTTTTCCGCCGCCTGGTACAGTATGAAGAGGCACCACTCCGGATTGTCCTCGTAGACGGAACGCGAGGCATTGAGGTCGCAGCAGGCCTGCTTGTACCAGCGTTTAGCTTCCTCCCTATCCGGTCTTGGCATCTCACTGTGGAAGGACCAAAAGTTATAGCTTCGTTGGGAATGGTTCTGGTAGAACCTCTCTCGACCCATCCTGTGGCTCCTAGCCTGGAAGTTCCACCTGGTGAAGAAATCACTGAAGTCCGACGTCCTGGATGAGGCGCCGTTTTGCTTTTTGCCTGTCTGCAGTTCTTCCAGTCGGTTCATTAGGTACTTGAAGGCTTCAGTGGCGAGGTTGGTGTTGTCCGGGTTCTTGTCCGGGTGCCAAAGTAAGTAAAGTCGTTTGATGGCCTTCTGTTTGTCCTCTTCGGACATTCCCCAGATTTGTTCCAAGGACCGGTCGATTTCTTGTTTAGCTTCGTCCAGAGTCTGTGGCATGGTTCTATTCTGGCGCGGGACACTACGTTCTCGTGGCGGGACAGAGCGCTCTTGTCGTGGGACGCACCCTGGGAAAATGGCTATGTCTGAGCAGTTGGTGTCTATTGTTGGTTCCGCTCGTTTTTCTCTCTTGAACTGGTAAAGGTCCAAGGAGCTGACGTCAATGAACTCATCTCCACCAACCTGTATTTTGTATCTGGAAGGATGCCGCCTGGTCCGACCCGGGTGATCATCGAGACACTGGACGATGATGGCGTAGACATACTCGTTCTCCGAGTCATCCTTACAGAACCCGACGTACTCGCCTTCTTCGAAACTGTTCAGAGGGTCCATATCGAGGCAATCGTGCCATTCCTCCGGTATGGGGCTTCCGGGAGACGGCCGAGCCCCGAGGCCTCCTTCCGACGAAGCGTTACGGATTCCATATTTCTCCAGCGTCTCTTCGACGTCGTCCATGTTTTCGCACAGTAACAGCTGACCGAGTACGGGCAGAGTCGTGGATTGCAAGATGTTTCCCAGGAGAGCGTTGATTTCCTTGGTAAGGTTCATGTTGACCTCGTTCACCACCTTCAAGTCCATGACGTCACTGTGTTTCAAGTAGACCACGCACTCGTTCCGTTCCTTCTGCACGTAGACCTGGGTTTCGGTGCTGGTGCCGTCCAGTGGTTCCCGGTTTAACGAAAGTTCGGTGCGTAGGGCCTTGCAGCAGACGATCTGGATTTTGCCGAAAGTATTATCGCACATTTCTTCTGCCTGTGCCGACGAAACTCTGCCCTCGCTTCCGTCCCTGATGAGACATATGAGGCCGTGACGAAAGGCTTGGGAGGACAGGTGCTTTAGAAACCCGTTACTGAACTCACACTGCGTCGCATAATCGCATTCGGCCATTTGGTCGCCAACGACGTTGATGGAAATGACTTGGGAGAGCAGGTTGGGTTGATGGTTCTCCGGAAGCAGCTTCAGCAGTTTTTGATGCTCGTAAGGATCGTCCTGAAGGTGACAGTGACTCAGGTTCTCCAGCAGATGTAGTTTGGTTCTCAGGGCCTCCTCCAGCCGTTTGGCCTGGAAGGTGGTGTCGTTAAAATACAAGTCGCCGGACTGATATAGTTTCCCGTCAGTGGATGGGAGGTACAGCGTGTGGTTTCCGAAGCCATTTTCATGTTGCCCATCTTTTAGGAGGCCGAACAGCTGATGCACAACATGCTGGACGGTCGCCTGCTGGTTCGGCTGTAACGTCTCCTTGTCCTGGCACTCAGAGAAGATCTCCTGGAGTACCGTACAGTATTGCGCGACGGTGGGTTTGTCCTGGACGCCAACATCCGTGAAGAATTTCGCGAAGAGCGCATCGCTCGGTTGGATTTGATACAAGTACGGCTTAAATTTACTGGCTTCCGAGAGCGACAGTACGACTTGGTGGGCGTTTACGAGCTCCGTGTCATTCTCGACAAGGACGATGGGAAGATCCGACAACGCCGACTCGTCGAATTGGACGGACTGCAGGTATGCGTACGACTTTCTGAACACCGTGGCTCTCGTTTCAACAAGCATCTGAGTTCTGCACGGAGACCTACAGACGTTTTTTACGTTTTGGGTCACATGCTCTGAAGGTGGCGTGTCAACGGCGCCGGCGGTCTTCAGGAGATCGAGATTATTTGAGGAAAAGGATTTGGATGGGAGGATTGGCATGGACGTCCATATTAGGTACTCTTGATCGTGGTCTTTTTCAAGTAGCGATCCTTTAATGGCCACGGCGTCTCCCAATTTTGTAAATGCACCGTGGTAATTGAGGAGTGTTGACTGGATGGTCACTGGAAAGATAAATTTTATATTTACGATTTGGTTTATCAGCGTAGAGTTCTTTTTGGAGCCTATCACAAATGCCTTATTCAGCAATTTTGAGGATTGATCCATCAGAACCTTCAGTTCAGTGGTACCTCCAGTGGCAGCCTCGATCTGCTTAGCAAATTGAACTACTTCCTTCTCAGACACCTCATGGTTCAGGCCTACCTCCTTAAGAAGACCTCTAATGTCTCCAATTTTCAGAAACTTCTTCCAAAATGTATCTGGAACAAACCTTTCTGGTGGAAGCATCAAGGTGTAAAGAACTTCATATTCGTCAAAGAAGTACGACGCCAGCTGAAGACCACCGTGTACGTCCCGAATGAACGGGACGTCCCTCAGTGCGGAAGCAATCCGGTCCTTGTGGTTGAAGTATTCGTATTGTTGTCGTAGCAGAACCAGGAGCTTCACCAGATCAAGTAGCTCGTTTTCGTTGAACCTGTGGGCCGACGGGATCAAGAACTTCATGCAATATTCCAAATCTCCCAAACTCTGGATGCTCAGACATTTCGCCAGACTCTCATTGACCGGGGTGCATTTGAGGAAGATGCCTTTGCCGTCGTCAAATTTGTAAAACGCCGGAAAACGTTTTTGGTACTCGGTTGTTAAAAGAAAGACATTTTGGTGCAAATCGATGCTCTGACGGGTTCCGAAGATCGTCTGGAACAGGGGCAAAGCCTTAAACATCCGGTGATACTCGTTTAGGTTTTGGTGGGCGTAGCTGGCGCCATTCTGTAGGTAAATTATAAGCCTGTCGGCTTCGTCGTTGGAAAGATCGGCGAACTTCAGCGAAGGGGCCTCGTATATTCGCTTCAGAACCGTACTGGTGTCGCTGACGTTTAACAATTCGGGTTTCACGAACGTGCAGAAAAATGTGTTTAACCCAATAAAAAAATTGTGTTGTATTATCATGAATCCAAGCTTAATAAGAATTGGACAGATGTTCACCTTTGGATCTTGAACGATGTCGATGAGATTCCTGACTTTTTGTAGGAAGCAGGTATCTTTTAGTGTTGGATGAACAACAGGCACGATGGGGCTGTCGGAAAACTGTTCTTTAATGTCTCTGAAGGCTTGGCCATTTTCTTGGCTCTTCTTCAGATCTTGGAACTTGACGTAGTCATCAAAGAACTCCCAGAGCTTCTTCAGACACGCGATAGTTTCCTTGCCAGCCGAATGCAGTCCATTTTTCTCGTGCGGAACCGAGTGTTGGAGCAGATTGCGGAGCACTGGCTTAAGGAACTTTGCTGCCAGTGGAAGGGTCAGTTTCTGAATGTAGTTTCCTTGTAGGAGAACCCTGCCGTGCTTCACGTTGACCAGAAAGTTTGCAAATTCAGACTTGTGTTCCGGAAAAACGTCCCAAAATTTGGAAAGTATTTTCGGAGAGGCAGAATTAAATTTCCTCAACACCTCATCCTCGGTCAGGAGAAGAGGCAGTCCGTTTAGGTCAATTGAGCTGGGTTCCTTCGAAACTCTAGATCCAGGTAGAGCGGTCTCGTCTTTTTTTGGTAAGCAAAAATCCAGGAGCTTTTCACAGTGTTTCGCGTTTTTAATCCGGGTCTGACCGATGGGTAGGGGTAGATCGGCATGGGTTTGCGAGGGATCATTCATTGGTTTCTTCTTTAAAAAACCAATGACTGATGCGGGACTGACCTCCGCCACGTTCACACCAGCTTTTATAAAAGATTCCTCAAGTTTCTGTACTGGTACAGACCACGGAACCAAGTTCATTCCAATGGGTTCTAAAATTGGAAGAATTCCATCCTGCCAGCTTTTACAGAAATGAGGCGCCTCCGTCGAATCGGGCATCGAGACCCTGGACCACTGAACTGTGTAGAGTATTTGGTCGGAATGTGACGACTCATCCACCCTTCGTACTATTGGAACCACTGGAAGATCGCGTTGGCTGATTAACAAGAAGACCTTTTGAATCATCTCTTGCCAAATATGGGAAAACCCTTCGGACACGAAGGGAAAATAATGCAGACAGAAGTTCAAATGGGACTTGAGGTTGGTCAAAGTTTTGGGCGGACCAATTTTGAAGGCTTTACAGAGATGGAGCAGGAGGTCGGCGTATAGCGGTGCGATGATATTTAGTTTGAGAGACTTATTCCATTCGGTCTTCAGACTTTCGGCGTCCTCTTTCCACAAATCTCTTCTCGAGAAGTCGACTTCGAAGTTTGCGTTCACGTGGACTGGGAGACCCGACTCTCCTGGTAACGGCAAGGAGCAAAACACCTTCCCATCGATTCTTTTGAACGGTTTTGAGCCCGAACAAGCTGCGAGAGCGGCCTGAGGTACTTTAAGATGACCCGTTTCATCGTTGGGATCGCAAGAACCCAAACGTTCTGCAATAACCCACAAGCTTTCGTCTTGTCCCGTCACTATTTTAACCTTGTAGAAGGTTTGCTGTGGAATAACTGTCCCAGATTTAAAGGAGTTCCGAACATGGTTATGGAACTCTTCCCGGTCCTCTGCCGTTTCCTTTGTCACTTTCTTTGTAATCACATAACGATTTTCCTCATTTCCGTCTTTGTTTATTTCACAGATCTGTATTTTTGTAATGTGCTTTAAGAACAGTATCAGCTCCTCAGGGTCAGCCCTTAGAGTTTGGAAAAGTTTCATCATTTCAAAACTGGTTACGGCATGTCTGGATATTTCCGAATTTGCCGCCATCTCTTCTGTCCTGAGAGGAAATCGGAACATGGTGCCGGAATTTAGGGGGAACTTCTCAGGAAGGAAGGACCGATAGACGTCGCGGAAGGACTTTTTGAAATCCTCAGTCACTAAATACATGCGTCCCGGTGACTCCTTGGTCCCGCCCTCCACATATTTGAGGTTCGGATCGGATATACAGAGGTGCTCATCACTGGTCAGTATGGCGGGACAGTCGGTCAGCTGGTAGACAGCGTTGAAACCAAGTCCATATTTCCCAGTTCTCCCCAAAGTGCCTTGCTTACCTCCTTCTCCCAATCGCTGGATTCCAATCAGGTCTTCGTCAGAGAACGTCTTGTTGTTGTACACGCAGAGCGCCGGGCCCTGGAGCGACGCCCATTGTTCGCCGAAGATTTCCTTGACATCATGTGTTCTTCGGTCCCAAACGAAATGGATTTCGGTGGCTTCGGCGTCATCGGCGTTTTGTAGGAGCTCTTTCAGGATGTCCTTTTGGGACGGATAGGCTTCGATGATGTTCTTAATTCTGACGGTCAGCTTTTCGTGTTGCCCGAACTCTTTAACGAAAGGCGAAAACTCGTTGACCAAATGGTTGTTCAGTGTGTGGTGTCTGGTTGTGGTCACGCCAAAATGACACGCAACCGCCCGAGGTATCAACTTATGACAGAGTCGTATCCCGGCTTGAACGGGCATCCATGGGCTGTCGTTGTAAAACAGCTGGCCTGACGGGGTCAGCAGGCATTTTTCGTCGGGTAGGAGGCATTCCGTCACCTTCCCATCCCAGGACTCGAACAGACCTTGCTTGACGATGGAGATACAGATATGAAGGTTCTTCTTTGAGAGTGGTCCAGGGACATGGCTCATTTCTTCAAGCACAGTGACGAACTGGTCTTCGGTGAAGTGCCGGCTGATGCCGACGCAGTTCCAGAGGTTCTCGTAATTGGCGAACATGGGAGGAAGTTTGTAAAGGTATGGTTTGAACTCAAATTCACCTTCCATTGCTACGGATTGTGTCTTCACGAAGTGGTCATCAATAAAAACGAAGGGGGTTGATTTGGCGTGGCGCTTGATGGCGGCAGGATCTCCGTCCTGAAGAACATGCATGTTGAGACGTTCGTAGCAGATTTTGGCAACGTTCTGAAGCTGAGAGCTTTCCCGATGCCTCGAACGATCATGTGCCTCCTTCAGTTGTTCCAGCACCGTCTCGACCTCCGCCGTCGTCATCACGCCCAACTGTGTAAGGACCAACTCGTTCAAAGAACAGTCTAGCTTTGATTCAATTGTATGTTTGGTGAAGTTTACCAAATCAAAACAATGATTCCGGTAGAGTTCAGATGGTTTCTTGATGGCGGTGACAAGTTGATTGTCCCGGTTGATTTGGCGAGCGGGAAGAAAAGACATTTGTTTCAGAGTTTCCCAGTGTTCGGAAGCATCAACATTCATCAAATGTTCATTCATACAGTCGAAAAGACACTGAAGGCATTTGTACGCCTTCGTTTTATCCTTTTCCCAGACACTGGAGATGGTCTTGGCCTTCTGGATGACCTCCTCCAATGGAAGTCTGTCCCTCAGCATCCCCAAATCCAGCAGTCGTTGGGTCCTCTTTGGAGTGAAATGCATAGACTTGTCCAGAAAGCGTCCTTCCTCTGGCTCGTACAAGCATGCCACTTTGCCTTGAGGGTCCACGAGCTTGTTGACGAACTGAAGGGTGGCAAACCTTTGAACTGGAATGCACGCGTTACTTTTCAGCAGGTCGTCGACTTCTGAGTTGTTCAAGTCGAGAGCGTGTAAAATGAGCGCATTCCTACAAGAGGGCTCCATTTTGGTCAAGTTCTTGAAAACCACCTGATAAAGGTCAACCCAGTGAAACGTTTGTTCATTCACCATCTGGCCGAAATCATATTTGATTAAATTATTCCGTACCCAGGACGGCAAGGGAACGACACAGTAGTGCGCTTCTGGATATTTTAGGAAAATGTCTTTGGCGAGTTGTCCTACCGCTTCATTGCCTTGAATTTCCCGATCGAGAAATCTGGCCTCTTGGAAGGAGCACCACTTTTCTTGATTGCTGAAAAGCTCCAGGGGTCCGCCGCCTGTGTTGTGTACGACTGCGGAATAAAATGCACCGACCAAAGGCTGAAATGCCTTTCTTACTTTCTCACTATTGGGCCAGAACTTGTAGTAATTATAATTTCGGAGTTTTCCATTTTGCGCCATTGACTTTAACTCCAGCAGGGTGAGGGTGTAGGCTCTGGTAAGAGAGTCTTGAAGTAAGGCTTTGTTCCACTCCCATTTGACGCCACTTTCCCAGAGAGCTTTCCTGTTCGACGTGACCGCGAAGGAACCATTGATGTGAACCGGGAGACCGGTCTGAATCGGAAGAGGAAGAAAACAAAATGCCTGTCCAATGGGACAGTTTTCATCTGCAGACCACGCCTCTTCAGAATACCGTTGTAAGGGTACAGCGACGCCACCGACCGGCAAGGAAAAGCTGGACTCTGGAAGTTCTCTCTGAAACATTCGCAGGGAATTCCTGGTCCCAAGGCATGAGTACAGGAACCAGAACTGGTTGCCGGACGTCTCGGGGGACTTCCAAATGACTTCGTCGATGTGAGCGGTGGTGCTATCAACAATCCCGTGACATTTTTCATCCAGGTTTTTCAAAGTGTCCTGGATTTCCTGGAGGTGCACTTTATCTGAAATTGGTATGGACTGTACGACCTTCTTGGACATTTCCAGAACTGTACAGAGCTGGTCTTTTAGGGGAGGCGTGGAGGCATCATGGGAAATGATCTGAAGAGACAGCGAGTTAATCTTCTTCAGAAACAGCAGGAAGGTTCCAGAGCTTTGCGTAAAGTGTTGCTGAAACTTCCCGATGCGTTCTTTGTCAAAGACCTTGGTGCTGATTTCGGACCTCGACGCCTCCTCGGCGGTCCGGAATGGTAATTTGATCAGCGTACCGTTGTAGGATTTCTGGCCGTTTCCGAAAAGATCGCAATCGAAAATTCCTTCGTAAGTCTTGAACTGGCCAGAAAACCTTCTCATCAATCGTTCCTTGAACAAATCCAGTTTAATTCCTGGGTTGGCTTTGCTGCGGATGTGCTTTTCCAGGTGGGTGACGTTCGGATCCAGAATGAGTAGGGATTTTCCACTTAGAACCGATGGAATGTCCGTCAAATGGTAAACGGCGTTGAAACCCAGTCCGAACTTCCCGATCTTCTCAAATTTCTGTTCTTTCGATGCAGCTCCGACTCGGACAATGTTCTTCCAGTCGTCCTCTGAGAAGAGCTCGTTGTTGAAGGCCCAAAGGCAGGGTCCATTGCACAAGACCATCCCCTCATCGATGAGGCCTTCAGTAAGGTGCGTTCTAAAGTCTAGGAGGAATCTGCACTCGCTGGCTCCAGCGTCCTCAGCATTTTGTAGGAGTTCCTTAAAGATGTCGCCTTCCTCATCGTACTCCTTGAGTATGTTCTTGATTCTCTGAGTTATTGGTTCCACTTGGCCACACTGCTCGATTCCATCTTCGTCCCAGATTAAAATTGGTTTCAAGAGTCGGGTGCTTAGGAAGGGAACTTTCAGCCATTTTGCCGTGACTGGTAGAACCTCCTCATGGATGACGTAGAATGTCTCATTGTCATTCCTCAGGTCATCGAACGCCTCTTCGGTTACATCGCAGAACACCGTGTCCACCACTGGTTGCAGGGTGAAGTGTTGGTCCTGATCCCTGACGGGAACCGGCGTGCTGGTCTCTACGAGTTTTCCATTTTGACGCATCCAATCCAGGATGGCCACTGAGACCTTCAGTTCAGAGGGTTCTCCGTAAGGTGGGTGCCTGTCCTGAATACTTTGCTTTATATCGTGGAGTATTGCTACAAGGTTCTCGACTGAAAGGGTTTCCCTCACGTCAAATTCTTTTAGTAGCTTATCATATTGTAAAAATTCACCCGGAACCTTTTTAATGTAAAGACTCAGATCCAGGCCAGTGGGGTAGTTGAGAACCACGTCCTGGGGGAAGACGAACTCCGTCTGACACCACAGCCACGGAACGCATTCTTCGTTCATCTCCGCTTTGAAAAGCGTAATATGTTCTTCCATGAACCTGTAAGTGCAGTGCAGTTTGTTCTTAAAATCCGTATTCGAATCCGGGTTCTCCATGCACGAGGCCAGCGTTCCCAGACCCTGCAGGTTTGCCAGGACCTTTTTGGCCGGTGGAGGTCTGAAAAGACCGAAGGTTCTGCAAATGCTGTCGTTCATTCTTGAGGTCAATGGCATGACGTAGCCCACGATCTCAGAATATCTGGAGGATCTGATTTCGGAAGGACTGAAAAGACTCCGACTCTGGCTGTTCCTGCTTACGACGGTGTTTGGATTTTCACAAGGGACCCACTTCATCTGGAGAACCTGTTGTAGATCGGCGGCAGAGAACTTTGACAGCAAGTCGTTCCTGTTCAAGACCTGCACGAGGACGTCTGCCTTTTTAAATGCCGAGTTCTTGGAGTTGAAGGCTGCCTTCTGAATTTCCGAGACAATTCGCAATACGTCCGCCGAGGAGATTTGCGTCTCCTTGGACTTCAGCCCGAGTTGTTTCAAACTTACCAGCATTGTAGGCGTCCCGTAAACCGGCGGAGGGAACAGATCCTTTTCGAAGAGGTCCCGGAAGACTTGGTTCGTGGGATCAAACAGGCTGGATGGTTGTTTCCGTTCCCCCTGCCCCGTCGAAACGAATCTGAGGTTCTTGGCTTTGTTGAAAAGCTCTCCGTTCTGCGAAAACAGCACAGTTCCATTATTCAGTATCCACGACATGTTCTTTTGTTCCTCGACCTGGTTGAAAAGGCTTTTCTCCATGTGTTCCACCAGTTTAAGCGCCAACTGGGCAGCGTCCAAAGGAGCGACCTTCAGGAGTGTCAGCATCCTACGGTCTTCCTCACTCGCACATTGTACAATGGTGTCAGGAATGGGCAAATCAGGTGGGATGGATGGGCTAGACTTCATATTTACTGCCGTTCTCCGACCAATGGGAACGTAGTTTCCCTTCATTAGTCTGAAAATTGGCAACTCCGACAACAGGCTATGTTCCACATCGGAAAGACATCCCATGGTGGACACGTACGTCTTGAACTCTTCTTTCTCGTGAGTGGATGCCGAGGAAATGCCGCCGATGACTTTGCCCCGGTCGCAGTTCAAAAGCACCCGCAGAACGTTCCTCGGCGA
>JAFMOD010000717.1:142255-157025 GCA_019802435.1 Corydoras maculifer
CGTCCATGTCGTAAATTATGTTTTGAAGTTTAACTTAAAGTCGAAGTTCATTCATTATTCGTTCTGTTCAGAATAAAAACCCGATGAGAGGAACATTAAAGAGGAGGAATAATACTCACCGGCTCCAGTTCATCAGTGATGATGAAGATGATGATGATGATGATGATGATGCCGCCTCTGGCTCATGCAGAAGAGACAGACTGATGTCCTGGCAGCGGACTGTGTCTCATAAAGCCTCCGAAAGTTTCGTTTTCCAGAATAAAACGTTTCCGTTCAAACGGCGGTAAAGTGAAAACGAAACTTAAGCCTAAAACTGAGAATCAGCCCTTTAAATGACGCACCCGCCCCCCCCACCACTCCATCACCCCCCTCTCTATCACTCTCTCTCTCTTTCTATTAGCATGTCAGATATTCACATTTTTATTGTTATATATCCATCCATTATCTTCTACTTTATCCTCTATTAGGGTCGTTGGGGGAAGGGGGGGGGTTCCCCATGCCCATCCAGGGCAGAACGTTTTAGGCGCTGGGCAGATACACCCAGGACAGGGGGGCAATCTATCACTGTACACACATTCACTCACACAGACACACACACACTCTATATGGGGCAATTTGGAGAATTCAATGGACCTTGATCCATGTTTTTGGACTGTGGGAGGAAACCGGAGAACCCGGAGGACACCCATGGGGACACGGCGAGAACATGGAAACTCCACCCAGATTGGGATTCGAACCGGGAAAACCGGGAATCCCCAGCACTGAAAGGAGAACATGCTAAACCACTAAGGCACCGTGCCGTCCCCTGTATGTATATATATATATATATATATATATATATATATATATATATATATATATATATATATATATNACAGTGAATCATCTCTGTAAATGACGAGAACCCCCCCCCCCCACACACACACCCCTCTCTCTTTCTATTGGCATGTCAGATATTCACATTCGTATTGTTAAATAGTCTAGTGTTTAATTGTGTGTGTGTGTGTGTGTGTGTGTGTGTGTGTGTGTGTGTGTGTGTATGTGTGTGTGTGTGTGTACTGTGGCGTATAGCTCTCTTTGTTCTTACCCAGTCGGTGGGGCAGTTCTTAAATTTTTATTTTATTTTATTTTGTTTTTTATTTTTTTAAGGACAAACACCACGTGACCCTACAAATGGAGACGTTTTATAAATGTTATTATTCATTCATTAAAGGGGGGGGGGGGATTCTCCATGTCCATCCAGGGGAGAACACACACACTCACCCCCCCCCCCCACACACACACACACAGTCCATCTTTAAGATAAGCAGAACTAATCACGTGGCGCAGACAGGAGGTGTGTCCAAACGGTATCACTGTAACACATACGACATTGTGTCCCCGCCCCTTTTTTTCTTTTTCTTGATTATTTATGCACATTGTGCCTCCTGAACGCTACCTCACACACACACACACCACACACACACCACACACACACGCGCTACCTCACTAACTGCATTTTATTGCTTTGATACTCACTTTCGACTTTAATATTTGTAGCTGGATCGTTTTTCTTTATATTAAATTGCGCGTGGCCGGATTTATACAGGTTTTTATTGATGACGTCGAGGCCGGACGCGCCTGAGCATCAGTCCTGCAGGTGGCGGCATAAGACCCGCATCAGGAGCCGAGGGGGGGGGGCCGAAGAAGAGTTGTTGTCGGTGCGCGCAGCCGACGTGCCGGGGCAAGAGCCGCGCCGCGATTTGGAACGCGGCCTGAACGCGGGGGCGCGCAATGACGCGCGGACAAAGAGACTGATCCGCGTGCACCGTGGAGGTCAAGAGGGGTGTGTGTGTGTGGGGGGGGTGGGGGCAAGAAGGAAAGGATGCGCACCACGTCATGATGGAGGGGCTTCTGTGGTTTTGTTTTGTTTTTTTTTTTGTGGGGAGGGGGGGGGGTGTCTTCTTTTTTTGCATGATGTGCATGACGTCACCCATTAATAGAGTCACGCGCGTCGGCAACGTGGAAAGCACGCATGGACGATCGTGAGACATGACGCAGAGGATGGGGAGGGTCACGTGTCACACCTCCGGGGGCTTCAAAGAAGAGGGCGTGGCCGGGCCGGTCCACGAGGCCGCGGCGGGGAGGCCGTACCGGTGCGCGACGTGCGCCAAGGCCTTCCCGACCCCCTCGCACCTGGCGCTGCACGTCTGCCCGGCAGCGGGCGGCGGGCCCAGGGCGGCCAAGTACAAGTGCCGCAAGCTGGCGTGCGGCAAGTCGTTCGGCAGCCCGGCGCAGCTGGCGCGGCACGTGGCGGTGCACGTCAGCGAGAAGCCCTTCAAGTGCGCGGACTGCGGGCGCTGCTTCGGGCGCGGCTCGCACCTGGAGATCCACCGGCGCCTGCACACGGGCGAGAAGCCGTTCAGCTGCGGCGCCTGCGGCAAGTCCTTCACCCAGAAGTCCGGCCTGATCGTCCACATGAGGCAGCACACGGGCGAGAAGCCCTACAAGTGCCCGACGTGCGGCGACGCCTTCCGCACCAGCGCCAACCTGCTCGCCCACCAGGCCGTGGAGGCGGGCGGCGGCCGGCACGCCTGCGCCTCCTGCGACGACACCTTCAAGACCGTCTCGGCGCTCAGGGAGCACGAGAGGGTCCACCGGCTCCGTCGGACCCTGCCGCCGGCGTGCGGCGTCTGCGCCGGCGCGCTGGGCGACCCCGCCCACCCGCCGCCCCCGGGCTCCCCGGGGCCCGGCGCCGGACCGCCCCCCGCGTTCCTGCTGCACTGCAAGGTCTGCGGACGGGTCCTCACCGACCTGGACGAATTCGAGAGGCACTGCGAGGCGCACCTGAGCAAGAGGCGGCGCTGCAAGGACGAGGAGGACGAGGACGAGGAGGAGGAGTTTGTCTTCGGGTTCGTGGACGAGGAGGACGAGGACGGGGTGGCGGGCAAGAAGAAGAGCAGCGTGCGGGATCCGCCGTTCCGGCCGCACATCGCCACGTCGGCCGCGCGCCGCTACGTCTCCGAGGTCAGCACGCGCTCCAGGGCCAGGAACAAGGACTAAGGACCGATTGGACCCCTTTTAAGAGGACGCGTCCACCCCCCGTACGGAAAATACATACATGCGATCCCGGGTTCCATACACGCCGGGGGTTACAGAAGTTTTGTATGTTCTCCACCGTGTCCGCGTAGGTGTAATCTGGGTTCTCGGGTTTTGTCCCACAGTCCAAAAAAATGTGGATTCAAGGTGAATCGGACGCTCGCAATTTCACCCACTTTCCAGTGTGTGCCCCAAACTTTCTCCCCTGGATGGGCATGGGGAGCCCCCTCACTGGGTGTCCCGCCGTCCGACCTTATAAGGACAAGAAGTTAAGTCCATTAGTACCTCCATCCATTATCTGCTTTATTCTCTAATGGGGGTCATGTGAGGGGGGGGGGTTCCCATGCCCATCCAGGGGAGAACGTTTCGGGCGCTGGGCAGATACACCCAGGACAGGGGGGCAATCTATCACTGGGCACACACTCACTCACACACACACACACTCTATATGGGGCAATTTGGAGATCTCCATTGACTTGATCCATGTGTTTTGGACTGTGGGAGGAAACTGGAGAACCCGGAGGAAACCCACGCGGACACGGGGAGAACATGGAAACTCCACCCAGATGGGGATTCGAACCTGGAATCCCGAGAGCCGAGAGGAGAACATGCTAAACCACTGAGCCACCATGCCGACCATCGGTGGAAATTAAAATTTCTTATGAACAAAGTTACACAACAAATTGTATTCATGTAGGGCGGCACGGTGGCTTAGTGGTTTAGCATGTTCTCCTCTCAGTTCTAGGGATACCAGGTTCGAATCCCAATCTGGAATCATGGAGTGTGCATGTTCTCCTCGTATCCACCACTCAATCCTGTACTAGGGACAAAGGTCGGGTGGGGGGGGTGGGTTCCCCAATGCCCATCCATGTGAGAAAGTTTGGGGTACCAATCCATCACTGGGCACACACACTATATAGGGGCAACCTCAATGGGGCAATTTTGAGCATCCAATTCACCTTGAATCTATGTCTTTGGTCTATGGGAAGAAAATCAAAGAACTCGGAGGAAACCCAGGCGGACGCTGGGAAGACATGCGAACTCCACCCAGATCGGGATTCGAAGCTGGATCATCGGTGCTGAGAGGAGAACATGCTAAATACCACACCATTGTGCCTCTTGTGATAAGAGTCATAAGACTATTATTGCCATCCCATAATTCAGAGGATTCAGTGATTTGCACATTTATTTACATCATTAGATTTTTGTAACAAAAATGTTTTAATTTATTTTAATTACTAAAAATGGTGCCAAAATGATGCCAGCGTGGTGCCAACTACGGAACGATGAGCTCATGACCTCAGCGGTCTGTCGACATGTGCACATCCATCTAAACACTTACGTTCGTTAAAAAAAAATGAAGAGAACTTTTTAAAAAAACTTTTAAAAAAATTTGTTTTCCAAAAGGAAATGCATCTCCAACCCACCAGATGGCGCTCTTTCAAGCATGAATATTAAATACATTACAGATTTTAAACAGAACGCCCCGGGGTCCTGCACCAGACTGTTAACGTTCTCTAACGTTAATTTGCATGTTACGTTTATTTTTTATTTGCGTGTCTTTTATCGTCGTCGCTGTTAAATATTATATTTATTGGAGTAATGTTGCTTACACTGTTTACAGCACTTATTCTACGTGTTTTTATTGCGTATGTATTCACGTACAGCGTTCTTAATGTTCGTAGCACACGTTCTGTTCACTATTAAAAATATGTTAATGAAGTCTGTGCTGATTGGATGAAGCACTCAATGACAAAAACCTGTATACTAAACCAATGTGTACGCTAAACGAGGCTTCGCGCAACGCAAGCGTGTCATGAGTTACGTAGCTTGTCTGCTTGTCAACACGTCAAATCAGCGAGTTTTTTAATATATTTTTTTTTACCATTTATTATTTTTTAAAAATAATCAATTTTGAATTTCATTTTACCATTTAGCCTTAAGGTAAACGTTAAGAGTCGGCTAACTCTGTAGCAATTTAACTTTACGAATTTTAACGTTACCACTGTCACGCCGGACAGCGTCCAACTCCTCAACTACTGAGATGATGGACTCCGCCAACAGACGTATTTTCCCGCCTTCCTCCTGCGTGGTTTAAATAGCAACCCTGCATGTGAATACACTCAGACGTCGGTCACGCTCTGATTGGGCTGAACGCTGAAACCAACTGAAGGAACATGGAGAACCTCATGAAGCATCGCACTGAGTTCAGGTAGCTGCACCGTGAAAATAGCAACTGTTTAAGTGCCACCTGACTTTTAAAGGAAACGGCACCAGACATGCTGATTGGTGTATTCGAAAACAACCCCTCCAGACGTCTAAAGTCCGATATTCGTCGCCATCTTGGCAGTAAATTGTCAAACGCAGCTACGTACACCCCCGCTTGTCACCCATAACGGGTGCCAGTTGGCAGCTATGCAAACTTTTACAATCAACAATAAACAGAATTCCAAACAAAACATCGTTCTAAATCTGTGCCAAGCCATTGAAATAGCAACCCGCCAAAGTCAGAGCGTTACAAATAACAGGATGAGCAAATTATTTTTGGTTCTTTCCAATGTGTTTTTTGAAGGTTGTTAAAATTTTGCCCGCTGTTTTGATGCTTCGCGATCTTTGGGCGGCGCGTGTACGTTGAATTACTGCGCCCGAAAAGTACTTACCTTTTTAATCATTTTGCCCAAATCTTCAGTTCGTCTGCTTCGACTTCTCAGGATTCCACCATCTACAAAACAAATGACGTATATACAAAACTCCAACAACCGTGGGCGGAGCTAAATTAAATTATAATTTTTTATAATTTTAAGCTATATTCATTGAATTCGTACAAAAAAAATACATTTTTCGGAACTTCCGTATTAATGTATTTTACAATTTCATATTATCTGGTGCTTGGCCTTCAAAGGGAACGGCACGGGACACGCTGATTGGTTTATTACGCGATGCCCAAAACACATTTACGCATAATTAAAAGAATTGGGACGTGCGTATTTCGCATTACTAAAATAAAAATAAACAACTCAGCGACTGCAGAACCGAGACTCTGTAGGAAGCAGGGCGTGTCGTATTTCATTCATTCATTCATTCATTCATTATCTCCTGCTTCATCCTCTATTAGGGTCGCAGGGGGGTTCCCCATGCCCATCCAGGGGAGAACGTCTCGGGCGCTGGGCAGATAGACCCAGGACAGGGCGCGAATCCATCACTGGGCACACACTCACTCACACAGACACACTCTATATGGGGCAATTTTGAGAATTCAATTAACTTGATCCATGTTTTTGGACTGTGGGAGGAAACCGGAGAACCCGGAGGAAACCCACGCAGACACGGGGAGAACATGGAAACTCCACCCAGATGGGGATTCGAACCGCGAATCCCTAACACTGCGAGGCGAACGTGCTAAACCACTAAGCCACCGTGCCGCCGTCGTTGTATTTCATTTACAAAATTTTAAGCATCAAGATAGAAAACAACTAAATAATAAATCACGGACAACATTTTTATATTTACCATGGAACTTTTTTTTCTTTCAGTTAATAGTTTTATAATTATATAATCATACACATACTTCTGACTGTTCCCACAATCCCGCAGACAAACATTTCCAATATCTGCACCAATATACATTTTTAACGATAAACAGTAATCTATTATTTTTAAATAAAATTCTCTGATTATTTTCATAGACATTCAGAATTCATTAAGGCAACGTAATTAAATATCTATTTGCATAGAAAATAAAGACGGAACTGAGAAACGCATGGAATGGATGAACGCGTTTGAGTCATGTGACCCGAGTGTCTTTACAGTAGATGTGTTCATCGGCGCGACACAACGCGACAAAGTGCCACAGTGTCGAGAGTGTTAAAGTGAAAATGTTAAAATAATAACAGATCGGGTCCAAATGGATTGGATAATAATAATAATGATACTAATAATAATAATAATAAATAATAACATTCATTCATTCATTCATTATCTTCCGCTTATCCTCTATTAGGGTCGCGGTGGGGTTCCCCATGCCCATCCAGGGGAGAACGTCTCGGGCGCTGGGCAGATAGACCCAGGACAGGACGCCAATCCATCGCTGGGCACACACTCACTCAGACAGACAGACACACTCTATAGGGGGCAATTTTTTTTTTGAGAATTCAATTAACTTGATCCATGTTTTTGGACTGTGGGAGGAAACCGGAGAACCCGGAGGAAACCCACGCGGACACGGGAAGAACATGGAAACTCCACCCAGATGGGGATTCGAACCGGGAATCTCTAGTGCTGAGAGGAGAACGTGCTAAACCACTAAGCCACCGTGCCGCCTAAATAATAACATTCATTTATTCATTCATTATCTTCCGCTTTATCCTCTATTAGGGTCGCGGTGGGGTTCCCCATGCCCATCCAGGGGAGAACGTCTCGGGCGCTGGGCAGATAGACCCAGGACAGGGCGCCAATCCATCGCTGGGCACACACTCACTCATACAGACACACACTATATGGGGCAATTTTGAGAATTCAATTAACTTGATCCATGTTTTTGGACTGTGGGAGGAAACCGGAGAACCCGGAGGAAACCCACGCAGACACGGGGAGAACATGGAAACTCCACCCAGATGGGGATTCGAACCGGGAATCCCTAGTGCTGAGAGGCGAACGTGCTAAACCACTAAGCCACCTAAATAATAACATTAATAAGTTAAATTTATATAGCGCCTTTTAAGAAGCCAGAGACGCTTTACAATCATAAAGAATCCATATTAGTGTTGGATTGGGGGGGGGGGGCAGTGTTGCCAGGTGTATGATAATTTTGCCCTCTGTACGATGTACAGATCAATAGTCCCAAAAATGGCCAAATATACGACAAGTTGACCATTCCGTTCCAGCATCATGACGGTACGTTCTCAAAGTTCGGACACATTTGAGACGAGGTAGAATGTCCTCCGCTCATTTGGCACCGATTTGGGGCAACTGTGAGAAGCTGACCGCTTAAACGGCAGATGTCTTAAGTAATAGGGGCAATTGGGACTTTTGAGAAACCACAGCAGAAGTGAATGATACACAATGTTCTGACGCACTTAGTTTGAGGCGCCAGTCAAAGACTAACCGGACTCCCGTAACGTGTACCAGCTGACAGCTATGCGAACTCTGACATCAACAATAAACAACTATTTAAATAAAATAACATTGTTCTACATCCACGCTATGCCATTAACATAGCAACCCGCCAAAGTCAGATCTCACCTGGCACCCTGTAGTCGTGGGAGTCGTCTGGCATGAAGTGAGCGCTACCAATAAAGGAGTGAGCGGACATATACAAAAAAAAAATAGGGGCAATTTATATAGGGGGCCTTTCAGAGCAGCCAATTCACCTTAAATCCATGTTTTTAGACTGTGGGAGGAAAACCCACATGGACACAGGGAGAACATGCAAACTCCACCCAGATTGGTTTTCAAACATGGATTCCCGGCAGTGGACATGTTAACCACTAAGGGTTCCCCATGCCCATCCAGGGGAGAACGTTTCGGGTGCCGGGGAGATACACCCAGGACAGGGGGCAATCTATCGCTGAGCACACCCTCACTCACACATAACACTATAGGGGCAATTCAGAGCATTCAGTTTACCTTGAATCCATGTTTTTGGACTGTGGAAGGAAACCGAAGAACCCGGAGGAAACCCATGTGGACACGGGGAGAATATGCAAACATGCACACAATCACATACAGTATGTAGGAGCAATTTAGGGCCAATATACCTTAAATCCATGGCAATTCATAATGAATTTAAATATTCAGGTCACGCTGTACAGTGGCGGGGTTGTTGGTACCAGGTGAGTTTTCTTAAACCCGCTCATCTTCTGGCATTGTAACGCGCATCGGTCGCTGAAGCAGAAAACGATGAATTAACGATGAAAAATGAACGTTCTGTAAATGGAATGACGTCTTCGCAAATCCGGCAAACTGTCGCGCAAAGGGTACGGCATGTTTCACCTTGAGTCTGATGGGCTACAACAACGCAACAAGGAAAAAAACAACGCACAAGCGAACAATTTCAATACAATCACACGACATGGCCCACGTCGTTTACGAAGAACATACGACACGTCGACGCAACGGCGTCATCACCGCATCGGCCGCATTAATGAGACCTCCGCTTCTGATTGGCTGAGGTAGACGTTGAGCAATGACATCACCTCCACATGGGGAATCGCTTTGACTTTACCTGTTCACACACACACACACACACACACACACACACACACACACACACACACACACACACACACACATCATACAGGCTCTACATGGAACATGTTAAAGTCATGTGACTGTGTAAACCAATCAAAGTAAAGCGCAGCAGTGCGGCTTCATGATATCCGCTCCGATTCAGGTTCCAATCCCAATCTGGGTGGAGTTTCCATGTCCTCCCCGTGTCCATGTGGTTTTCCTCCCACAGTCCAAAACCATGGATTTAAGTTTAAGTGAACACACCCCTTGTTAAATGGACACACTCTGTTTTAGTGGACACACAGTTTAAGTGCACACACCCTTTCTTTAGTGGACACACCCCTTGTTTAAGTGGACACGCCCCATGTTTAAGTGGACACGCCCCATGTTTAAATGGACATCACATTATATTTAAAGGTCATAAGACTGTTGTTTATAATTATAATAATAATAATAGTGATAATAATACTAACAATAACAATAATAATAAAAATATTAGTGATAATAATAATAATAATAATAATAATGGGTGGCGGGCGGTGGCTTAGGTAAGCACGGTGGCTTAGTGGTTTGGCATGTTCTCCTCTCATCACTAGGGATTCCCGGTTCGAATCCCCATCTGAGTGGAGTTTCCATGTTCTCCCAGTGTCTGCGTAGGTTTCCTCCGGGTTCTCCGGTTTCCTCCCACAGTCCAAAAACATGGATCAAGTCAATTGAATTCTCAAAATTGCCCCATATAGTGTGTCTGTGTGAGTGAGTGTGTGTCCAGCGATGGATTGGCGCCCTGTCCTGGGTCTATCTGCCCAGCGCCCGAGATGTTCTCCCCTGGATGGTTATGGGGAACCCCACCGCGACCCTAATAGAGGATAAAGCGGGAGATAATGAATGAATGAATGAATAATGGGTGGCACGGTGGCTTAGTGGTTTAGCATGTTCTCCTCTCAGCACTAGGGATTCCCGGTTCGAATCCCAATCTGGGTGGGGTTCACATGTTCTCCCCGTGTCTGCGTGGGTTTCCTCCGGGTTCTCACAGTCCAAAAACATGAATCAAGTTAATTGAGTTCTCCAAATTGCCCCATATAGAGTGTGTTTGACTGAGTGAGTGTGTACCCAGCGATGGATTGGCGCCCTGTCCTGGGTCTATCTGCCCAGCGCCCGAGACGTTCTCCTCTGGATGGGCATGGGGAACCCCACCGCGACCCTAATGGAGGATAAAGCGGGAGATAATGAATGAATGAATGAATTAATAATAATGATAATGATGATAATAATAATAATATTAATCTTAATAGTGTAGGTTAATGAGAGCTTGTAGAGATGAGGACATGTGTAAATTAGAAGAGAAAAAAAGTTCAGCGAGAGAAAAACAAAGTTATTACATCTGCGTTAATGAGAGGGAGGACGGCGTGAAGGTCAAGGGTTAAAGTGATGAAGGTTAAATTAGAACCCAGGTAAAGGTGAGGTACGGAATGAGGTCTGTATGAGGAGGAGGAGGACACGCTCCCGGCCTGAAGGAGGAGAGGATGAGGAAGATGTTCAGGACAGGGTGAGATGAAGAGGAGTGATCCACTGAGGTGACCCACAGAACGAACAGCTGAAAAAAAATCAATTAATTAATAAAGAATTAATTATGAGAATTAATTATAATTATAAATTATTAATCCATTATCTCCCGCTTTATTCTCTATTGGGGGGGGGGGGTTCCCCATGTCCATCCAGGGGAGAAAGTTTTGGGCGCTGGGCAGATACACCCAGGACAGGACACCAATCTGTCGCTGGACACACACTCACTCACACACACAGACACACTCTATATGGGGCAATTTGGAGAATTCAATTCACCTTGATCCATGTTTTTGGACTGTGGGAGGAAACCGGAGAAGCCGGAGGAAACCCACACAGACACGGGGAGAACATGGAAACTCCACCCAGATGGGGATTCGAACCGGGAATCCCTAGAGCTGAGAGGAGAACATGCTAAACCACTAAGCCACCATGCCGCCCTATAATTATAATTAATTATAAATGTTATTAATGATTAATAATTAATTATAATAATTAATTAATTAATAATAATAATAATAATAATAAAGTACATTAAAAGACCTGCATGCTGTTGACTCGCTTGCCCTCTACAGGTTCTGCAGTGTCACTGCGCTGACGAGAATTCTATAATAATTATTCTACGATAATAACTAATTAATGCCTGCGCCATATTCCAATATTAATAAAACGGCTATTTCCCGCTCCTTAAACCTGATTGGCTGAGCCGATTGTCGAGCTGTGACATCATAAACACACTCTCTATGGGGCAATTTGGAGAATTCAATTGACCTTTGATCCATGTTTTTTGGACTGTGGGAGGAAACCAGAGAACCCGGAGGAAACCCATGCGGACACGGGGAGGACATGCACACTCCACCCAGATTGGGACCTGAACTGGGAATCCCTAGCGCTGAGAGGAGAACATGCTAAACCACTAAACCACCTTTCTAAAAGAGAACGTTACCTCAGAGTATGACTCGGCATCTTTCCTCTTCGTGCGCCACTCAATAGTGATTGACATGTGACGCCTCCAAATGGGATTTCTTCGCAAAGTGATGGACCCGCCCATACAGTCCCCTTCCTCTACGCTGATTGGTTCATCCAGCATGAACAGAGTCTGTTTCCAATGGGTGGGCCTAGAACATTTAAATGAATTAAAAATAAAAATATATAATTTTCTACAGCCGCTGGCGTTCAGTCAGTTTACGCGTAAATTATTAAATTATTAATTATTAGCTACGTGGAAATAGTATCATCTGATTGGCAACTACGAAAACGAACTTACGAAACCACGACGAAAGCTAAATTAAGCTTTATTAGTTTTACTGACAGTTCAGGACGCCCCCCCCCCCCCATAACTGAGTACTCTACAGGTTCTGCCCCTTTTAGTTATGTGGTTCTAGTCAATGGCGTAGTGTTTGGCATGTTCTCCTCTTAGCGCTAGGGACTCCCGGTTTGAATCCCAATCAGGGTGGAGTTTGCATGTTCTCCCCGTGTCTGCGTGGGTTTCCTCTGGGTTCTCCGGTTTCCTCCCACAGTCCAAAAACATGGATCAAGGTCAATTGAGTTCTCCAAATTGCCCCATATAGAGTGTGTGTGTGTGAGAGAGTGTGAGCCCAGCGATAGTCCTGAGTGTATCTGCCCAGCGCTCGAGACGTTCTCCCCAGATGGGCATAGGGACCCCCCCCCCCCCCCCCGCGACCCTATGTAATGATCGTTTGTATCTCTATTGTTTTTATAGACTTGTGAGGACCAAGACTGGGAAACCCATCCACCCATTATCTTCACTCTACTTTAATCCTCCACTAGGGTCACTTGGGAGGGCGGGCGGGGGGTGTTCCACATGCCCATCAAGGGGAGAACGTTTCGGGCACTGGGCAGATACACCCAGGACAGGGTGCCAATCTATCACTCCCACAGACACATACTACAATATATGGGGCAATTTGGAGCCCTCGATTGACCTTGATCCATGTTTTTGGACTGGGGGAGGAAACCCACGCAGACTTGGAGGAAACCCACGCAGACACGGGGAGAACATGCACCCAGATTGGAATTAGAACTGGGAAATCCCCAGAGCTGAGAGGAGAACATGCTAAACCACTAAGCCACCGTGCCGCCTGACTGGAGGACCCATTGTCCCTAATTGCACGAGAACTAGGCATCTCGAATCTCGATCCGGGTGGAGTTTACATGTTCTCCCCGTGTCCGTGTGGGGTTCCTCCCACAGATCACCAAAAACACTATTCAAGGTAAATTGCCTGCTCTAAATTGCCCCATATGGTGTATGTCTGAGAGAGAGAATCCCAGTCATGGATTGGCGCCCTGTCCCGGGTGTATCTGCCCAGCGCTTGAGACGTCGTCTGCTGAGGCATGGGGGAACCCCCCCCTGAAGACGGATGGAGATCAGGGCTCTGTGTGAACCAGCTGGGACGTTCCCAAACCACAGGACGCTCTCCACCGGGTCCTGCAGCGCTGTGACGAGTGATTAGGACGTGGGTTCTGATTGGATGTTAAATCCCTTGGCGTGGTTGAAACGGGGGACGTACTCGGCGTGGGGTCCGGTGTTCAGTTCTAGAGTTGATCCTCCGTCCTCTAAACTGTGGAAGGAGGTGCAGAACCAGGCTGCGAAACCGTGGAGGGTTCCACCTCTGTCCATCCGAAACCGGAACTCTCCTCTGAGTTTCTATACACACACACACACACACACACACACACATATATATACACATCCCGTTAGAACAGGGTCGCCAAAGATGGGGGGGGGGGGGTGTTCCCTATGCTCATCCAGGAGTGAACGTTTCGGGCGCTGGGCAGATACACCCAGGACACACACACACACTATATGGGGCAATTTGGTGCATTCAATTTTACCCTTGAATCCCTGTTTTGTTTAGTTTTTTTGGACAGGGGGAACAATCTATCGCTGGGCACACACTCACTCACACAGACACACTCTATATGGGGCAATCTGGAGAACTCAATTCACCTTGATCCATGTTTTTGGACTGTGGGGGGAAACCGGAGAACCCGGAGGAAACCCACGCGGACACGGGGAGAACATGCAAACTCCACCCAGATTGGGATTCGAAACGGGAATCCCTAGAGCTGAGAGGAGAACATGCCAAACCACTGAGCCACCATGATGCCCTTGCAGTTGTCAATTTTACCAAAATAAATGTTCTAGAAGGGTGGCATGGTGGCTGTAGGTTCGAATCCCCATCTGGGTGGAATTTCCATGTCCTCCCCGTGTCCGCGTGGGTTTCCTCCGGGTTCTCCGGTTTCCTCCCGCAGTCCAAAAACATGGATTAAGGTGAATTGAATTCTCCAAATTGACCCATATAGAGTGTGTGTGTGTGTGAGTGAGTGTGTGTCCAGTGATAGATTGCCCCCCTGTCCTGGGTGTATCTGCCCAGCGCCCGAAACGTTCTCCCCAGGATGGGCCCCCACCCCCCCACGACCCTAATAGAGGTTAAAGCAGAAAAAAAATAATACCTCCAGGTCGGACACGCGCACGGTGTACATATCTAAAGCGATGACATCACACGGCGGGGCCAGGCAGTCGTCGGGTTCGAGCTGGTGGCTGAATTTGGGTTTGGAGAAGAACTCCTCCTGAGCAACGGGCCTGAAACAAAGCAACACAGGCTCGCTGTAGGGTTGCCACGGTAACCTATGACGGAACGCAGAACCCTGTGAACACGTAGTTACGGACTGCAGGCAGCTGAAGTCCAGACCGTACAGGTTCTCCCAGAACTCCAGTTTCTGACCGTAGTCGGCGTGGGCTTGGCACGGCACCAGGCTGAGCGAGGCGGAGGACGGCCACATCGCCCCCCCGGCCCTGAGCCAGCGGTCCCGAACCCGCAGCACCGACTCCACCATGAACTCAAACTGAAGAGACCAGAACACAACAAGCACACTC
>JAFMOD010000718.1:23113-43609 GCA_019802435.1 Corydoras maculifer
GAATCCCTAGTGCTGAGAGGAGAACATGCCAAACCACTAAGATGCCCAGTATGGAACATGTTTTTTTTTTGTAAATGCAACGTCACTCTGGAACAAATGTCCAAAAACATGAGGTTCTCTGCAAGAGGCTCAGATCAGACTGAAGAGTGTGTGAGTGTGTGAGTGTGTGAGTGTGTGAGTGTGTGTGTGTGTGTGTGTGTGTGTGTGTGTGTTTGATCTAAACGTGTTTGATGTTCTTGTGTTCTCCGGTTCCGCAGTGGTTTGGAGATCTGGTCACGCCGGTGTGGTGGGAGGACGTCTGGCTCAAAGAGGGCTTCGCTCATTTCTTCGAGTACGTCGGCACCGACTTCCTCTTCCCAAAGTGGAACATGGTACGCTGCTTTTATTCTCTTCGGCGCCCCGGAACAAAGTGTGTGTGTGTGTGTGTGTGTGCTGTTGCACTGTTCACTCTTCATCCGGATCTCAGATCTTCCTTCAATATTTGATCCTGCTCTGCGTCTTTCTGCTGCACGGCGGTTCTGCGTAACGCCGCCGCCGCTGTTCCCGCCGCCGCCGCCGTGTGTCTGTATACTTTTGATCTCATTAGTGATATCCGTTCCTCCCGACAGGCGTCCGGCCTCGTTATGCAGCGCGCAGTCGTCCTGTGTAAACCCGAGACGGCGCGGGTCGTGCTGACCCGTGGCGGATCGAATCGCGCTCGGGTGTGCGGGGCGATGGGGGTGACGTGATGACGGGGCGGATAAATCTCACTCCACTGCCGCCCATAGGTCCCGATTTCACCCGCACGGCACATTTTAAAACACCCAACACCGACTGACGGGATAGGCTTGCAGGATGTTCAGCCTGTCCCATCACCTGCACCGGCCTCACTGATTCACCCGCTTTAATCCATTCGTCCATTATCTTACGCTTTATCCTCTACTTTATCCTCTATTAGGGTCGCGGGGAGATCCAGGGGAGAACGTTTTGGGAGCAGGACAAGGGGGCAATTTATCACTGGACACACACTCTCTCACACAGACACACTCTATATGGGGCAATTTGGAGAATTCACTTTACCTTGAGCCATGTTTTTGGACTGTGTGAGGAAACCCACGTGGACACGGGGAGAACATGCAAACTCCACCCAGATTGGGATTTCAACACACAGACTATATAGGGGCAATTTGGAGCAGCCGAATCACCTCCCATCCAGATGAGAACGTTCCGGACGCTGGGCAGAGATGGGGCAATTCATATCACACATTTTTTGTACACACTCACTCTCACTCACACACTCTACATGGGGCGATTTGGAGCATTCAATGGACCTTGAGCCATGATCCCGAGCACCCGGAGGAAACCCAGGCGGACACGGGGAGGACATGAAAACTCCACATAGATTGGGATTTGAACCAATCATGTGACCAGCGTTTATGAAAGCAGGACCGAGACCCCCCCCCCCCCACACACACACACACACACAAAACCCCTCCATGGTTTCGGGCAGAAAGCAGCTCCACAATTATATTGCGTCTGATGATGAACCCCCCACACGTATCTCATTACAGAATCCACTTTATACAAAACAGAGCCGAGCCGCGCAATTAACATAACATAAGGTAGCGGAAAAACACTGGCGAGCCTCTCCACGCCGTAATCTGGTGGAGGGCTGAAGTGCTTCGGGCTCGGCGGAGGCAAATATGGGCGTGGGGCGCTGATCGGAATAACAAAAGGCGCTCCGGCGCCGACCGAGTCGTGATTAGTGTCAGGATGGAGATCAGACCTGCACCTGCGTCGGGGAGCTGATTAAATTACTGCCTCTCTGATAAACACGCCGCGACGATGCGCCCTCACCTCGGAACCTCCACACAACCTCCACACAACAAACTGCTGACGACGGAGAGGGCCGCTGCCTAACGCCCAGGATGTGGCGCGGTTTCAGCTCCAAATGATGTGGACGTCCTAGTCACGGTGACGGTTGTACATCAGCAGTTTCCATAATACTCAGATCAGCCCGTCTGGCACCAACAACCCTGCCACTCTCCTAAATCCCCATTCTGATGCTCCGTTTGAGCTGCTTCCATGTGATTGGCTTATAGGTAAAACATTTTTTTGGGGGGGGTGGGGGTTCCTCATGCACATCCAGGGGAGATCGTCTCGGGCGCTGGGCAGATAGACCCAGGACAGGACGCCAATCCATCGCTGGGCACTCACTCACACAGACACACTCTATATGGGGCAATTTAGAGCATTCAATTTACCTTAAATCCATGTTTTTGGACTGTGGGAGGAAACCCAACATGGACATGGGGAGAACATGGAAACTCCACCCAGATTGGGATTCTAACCTGGAAACCCCAACGCAGAGAGGAGAACATGCTAAACCACTAAGCCACCGTGCCGCTGTAAAAAAAAAGTGGTAAAATATATTTAATCGAAATATTTCCAACTAAAATCTGCATCACATGAGACATCACATCTGTATGAGTGCATGCCATCTAGTGGTGGATCATATGCATAACTACTCATTTAGACCTATTAGTTATCCATCCATTATCTCCTGTTTATCCTCTATTAGGGTTGCGGGGGGGTTCCCATGCCCATCCATAGGAGAACGTTTTGGGCACTGGGCAGATAGACCCAGGACAGGGCGCCAATCCATCGCTGGGCACACACTCACTCACACAAACACACACTATATGGGGCAATTTGGAGAATTCAATTGACTTGATCAAGTTCAAGTTCAAGTTCTTTATTTCTGTCGCGCTTTTTACATCAGAACGTCGTCACAAAGCAGCTTTACAGAATGAAAAGCCTTTAAACCCCCAAAGAGTGAGCCGAAGCGACAGTGGCAAGACAAAACCCCCTTTTATGTTGTTATTCAAGGAAGAAACCTTGGGAGGACCAAGACTCCTTCTTGAGCGGCCAGGCAGCAGCAACAATGTAGGACAGACATGTCCAGACATGATCCATGTTTTTGGACTGTGGGAGGAAACTGGAGAACCCGGAGGAAACTCACGCGGACACGGGGAGGACATGGAAACTTCATCCAGATGGGGATTCGAACCGGGAATCCTTAGCGCTGAGAAGAGAACATGCTTAACCACTAAGCCACTAATCTTATTTAATTGATGGTGCTGTCTGTATTTAAAGGGCTCAGGCTTATTCTCTCTCTCTCTCTCTCTCTCTCTATATATATATATATATATATATATATATATATTTTTTTTTGGCCAAATGTGGCTCTTGGGACGGTAAATGTTGCCGACCTGTGCTCTATCTCGTATCACTCTGCGGGGTTTTAAGCCAGGTACAGATTCCCAGATGGCCTCATTTCGGCGGCTGATTGCATCAGTCTGCTGGCTCTGACGGACACACCTCACTGATTCACTGATACAGCACCGGGATAGGTTCAGGGGTTGATACCGCTGACCTTCACGCTGGGCAGAGCTGATGTGAAACAGCAGTGTGTGTGTGGAATACAGACAGCATGCCACTCCGAGATCCCAAAAAGCACAGCGCCGGAAGACGGACACACACCGCGGGAACAAAAGTATGAGGACACAAGATGATGCGCATCGATCAAGCTGTTCCGCGGGGCTGGGCTCCGCAGGGCCGTGCGGGGGACGTGGAGGTGTCCTCATACTTTCGGAGCTCCGTTTTGGATCTCTTCCTCTGATCTTGCAGAGGTTGTAATTTGGAAGCAGGCTGCGGGTCTATAAATAGAACGCCTTCATAAGAGTTTAGAGTTTTGGCTTCAGTGAAAGAGACAGGACTTCAGTTTCTATTATTACACGCGGGTGTGTGTTGGTGGCGCTACACTCTCGCCGTGTTAATGTGGATTTATTATTGCTGTTAGGACGCGGGGGGATGACTGTGGACAGCACGCTGGGAGCTCGCCGGGTGGTTGTAACGTGGCGGCGGTGCGCGAGTTCTGAATCAGCTGAATGGGGGATCTGGTCGAACGGAGACGGTTCCTTTAAATGGACGCTGGTTAGTGCAGTACCAGATACCGGTTAATGACGCCGCATGGTTCGGAAGCTTCACGTCGGTTCCCCCTGAGATGCAGGCTGTGATCAGATAGATCCTCAGCGGTCCTCCTGCCACTTATTGACCGGCGTCTCCGGGATGCTGGACAGTCTGCTTTGAAAGATGGATGAAGACTGAATGTAAAGCCGGGTTCTAAATGCTGCAGGCCTCAGCAGTTCGGCAGTTCAGCTCCTGCACTAAAGCGTTCTCACTTTAACTGATGGAGGCTGCCAGCGTGAAATAAACTGCCGGGACAGGACTTTCTCTGGCGCTTGTCCTTTCGGCCTGACCTCTAAACAGGTGATATAATAGAATAGTGGATCAATGCCATAGAGACCCGCGCTTATTTTATGCCCTAATAACCATCTGGTCAATTATATAAGATTGATTGAACATTATTGAGCCATGTTTAGTGTGTGTGTGTGTGTGTGTGTGTGTGTGTGTGTGTGTGTGTGTGTGCTTTAGTCTTTATGTATGTGTGTGTGTGTTTTATAATGTGTCATTCAGTCTTATTGCCACAGGTGTATAAAAGCTCTTATGTCCAAACAGTTTGGGGAAGGCCCTTTCCTCCTCCCCAGTGCACAAAGCAAGTTCCAAAAACACACAGCTGGGTGAGTTTGATGTGGAAGACCATAAAACCTTGACCTCAACCCCATCCAACACCTTTAATCTGAATCAGAACAGTCAACGTCCTCATATATAATCTCATCTCAATACCTTCTGCTTAATCCTATGTTGGGGGGGGGGGTTTCCCCATGCACAAATAGGAGCGAACGTTTCGAGGGCTGGGCGGAATGCCAATCTATCACTGGGCACACACTTGCTCTTTATGGGGGCAATTTATAGCATTCAATTCACCTTGAATCCTTGTTTTTGAACTGTGGGAGGACAATTTTTAATTATTATTCATTCATTTGTTATCTTTTGCTTTATCCTCACGGACGGGTTCCTCATGTCCATCCAGGGGAGAACGTTTGGGGCGCTGGGCAGATACACCCAGGACAGGGGGGGGGCAATCTATCACTGGACACACACTCACTCTGTATGGGGCAATTTGGAGAATTCAATTCACCTTGAATCCTGGTTTTTAGATTGTGGGAGGAAATTTTTTAATCATTATTCATTCATTCATTATCTTTTGCTTTATCCTCACGGACGGGTTCCCCATGTCCATCCAGGGGAGAACGTTTGGGGCGCTGGGCAGATACACCCAGGACAGGGGGGGGGCAATCTATCACTGGACACACACTCACTCACACACACACTGTATGGGGCAATTTGGAGCATTCAATTTACCTTGAATCCTTGTTTTTGGACAGTGAAACCCGAGAACCCTGAGGGAAACTCACATGGACACGGGGAGGACATGGAAACTTTGTTGTTATTATTATTATTATTATTATTAATATTGGTGTTAGACGGATGAGATCAGAGGCGTCGGCTCTGGTTGTAAATCCCGGTGGAGGAACCTCGTTGACTCGGGTCGTGCTCCATCCCGGCGGCGTGTTATCTTAAGATAACGCTCAGGCGGCGTGCCGCCGTTGTAAGTAATTTCATCCTACATTAACTCCCCTGTTTCTGTTGGTAATTGAATTCGGCTGATTCACACGGCGTCTCCTCCGCTCATCACGCCGTCGTTTGCGAGGCCAGGCGGTTATTAGAGGAATTAGGAAATGCCCCGCTCGCAGGAACACGGCCACCGTAAACCTGCACCGCGCGGAACCTCTATTTATATACTCTAATTAAAGATTTATCAATCCCCATAATGAGCTGATTAATTTATTAATTAATTTCTTTTCCAGGAGAAGCAGAGGTTCCTGACCGACGCCCTTCATGAGGTCATGATGCTGGACGGTTTGGCGAGTTCTCACCCCATCTCACAGGAGGTGCACGAGGCGGCCGACATCGACCGCGTCTTCGACTGGATCGCGTACAAGAAGGTGGGACACACACACACACACACACACACACACACACACACACACACACGTCCTGTAGGTTCCAAAACTGTGATGTCATAATGGTAGGGCGTCTCCACACTGCTGTAGATATTGTATGGGTTTTGAGAGAGGGAGCTTTAATGTTTACCGAAGAATGAGACTGCAGTGACGCTCAGGGTGGGTGGTGGGTGGTGATGTGTCGGTGGGTGGTGGTGGTGTGGTGGTGCTGGGTGGTGGTGTGTCGGTGGTGGTGTGTCGTGGGTGGTGGTGGTGTGTCGGTGGCCCCCCCCCCCCCCCCCCCCCCCCCCCCCCCCCCCCCCCCCCCCCCCCCCCCCCCCCCCCCCCCCCCCCCCCCCCCCCCCCCCCCCCCCCCCCCCCCCCCAACATGTAAATGGACTCGGTTCTGTTTCAGCACTTCCACCTGCAGCCATGAGAACAGGATTCAATTTAATGTAAAGCAGAGAGAGGGAGGGCGAGGGCGAGAGAGAGCGAGAGAGACAGAGAGAGAGCGAGAGAGACAGAGAGAGAGAGAGAGAGAGAGAGAGAGAGAGAGAGAGAGAGAGAGAGAGAGAGAGAGAGAGAGAGAGAGAGAGAGAGAGAGAGAGAGAGAGAGAGAGAGAGAGAGAGAGAGAGAGAGAGAGAGAGAGAGAGAGAGAGAGAGAGAGAGAGAGAGAGAGAGAGAGAGAGAGAGAGAGAGAGAGAGAGAGACAGAGAGAGAGAGACAGAGAGAGAGAGACAGAGAGAGAGAGAGAGAGAGACAGAGAGAGAGAGACAGAGAGAGAGACAGAGAGAGAGACAGAGAGAGAGAGACAGAGAGAGGATTTGCTTTGAGGCGACGAAGCATTTAAAAAAAAAAAAAAAAACTTTTTAATTAATATAAACTTAAACTTTTACAGCTGAACACAGAAATAAGACGACGGAGAACCGAGGACTCGTCCACATGAGACACCGGAACGTCACAGAGAATGAAATCATCATTCATTTATTCATTATCTTGACCCATGTCTATCAGGGGAGAACGTCTCAGGCGCTGGGCAGATACACCCAGGACAGGGGGGCAATCTATCACTGAACACACACTCAGTCACACACACTCTTTATGGGGCAATTTGGAGATTTCAATGGACTTGATCCATGTTTTTTGGACTGTGGGAGGAAACCGGAGAACCCGGAGGAAACCCACGCGGACACGGGGAGGACATGCAAACTCCACCCAGATGGAGAATTCGATTATTCCGCCTTAAAATAATAATGATGAATAATAATAATAAAGACAATGATAACGCCACAGAGGTCACATGACCCCTGCACTGAAGATGAATGGGGGGGGGGGGCTGCATTAAGGTGGCGAGTAACGCTGGTTGTGTTGCTCTGCAGGGCGCCGCGCTGATCCGCATGCTGGCCAACGTGATGGGACAGGCCGTGTTCCAGAGAGGCATCAACGTGAGTGACTGCCTTTGGTTTTCGTGGTTCTCATGGTCACCGTGCGAGGGGGGCGGAGCCTCGCGGGGTCCCGGGGGTCATCTTCATTAATGTGAAATTAATTAAATTAATTAAAGTGTGGATTATTACAGAACGCTAACGTACAAAATGTGAACATAATACAGATTAACGCCGTTATTTACATCATCACAGTGTTAATCTGTGAAGTTATAATAATTTAATTTCAATTTAATTTGAATCTTATACTAGAACTGGGGTCACAGGTGGGGGGGGGGGGGGGGGGGGCTTCCCATGCCCATGCAGGGGAGAATGTTTTGGAGACTGGCAGATATGCCCAGGACGGGATGCCAGTCTTTCAAGGAATTACACATGAACATGGGGAGAACATGCAAACTCCACCCAAGTTGGGATTCGAACCTTGTTCCCCATCGGATGCGAGTACCACTACGCCGCCGCCCCTTCGGAATTTAAACTGTTAAACTCGGGGGAGAACGCTGCAGCGTAAACTCAGCGGGGTCATTATTATCACATGGTGGTAATCTGGAAAACTCAGATTATCTTTTGTGGTTAATCTGGTAAACTGGGATTATTGTCCAATGTAAACCCGGTGAGTTTGGATTACGTGTGTTCTAGTTCCTCGGCGTGAACCCGGTCATTCTGAATGATGTCATTGGATTAACAGATTATTCAGATTACAGATTAACAGAAGTAAAACTGGATGAGATCAGGACTGAATGAGCACGGAGGTGCGTCTTCTCATCACAGCCTGCAGCAGTCAGGGTTCTGCAGACGTTCTTCTAAAGAGGTGAACCCAGCGTGAGGTAATCACCATGGAACCTTAGGTGGGATTATAATACATGTTCATCTCCCGCTGTGTGGGAACAGTTTGGGGAAGGCCCGTGTCTTTATTGGACTCTTTTATCCATAGCGACTTACAAGTTGATCACAGGGTTCATCACAACATCCCTGTAGCAATGAGGGTTAAGGGTCTCGCTCAAGGACCCACACTGGTAACTTCAGGGGACCTGGGATTTGAACCCCCAACCTTCAGATTGATAACCCAACACCCGAACCACTGAGCTACCGCACCCTCACGTTTGTGTGGAAGAACCCAACAGATCTGATGGATCCTCACGGCATCGGTTCGGAGCTTTAATACGATGAGTCCTCAGGTGCCAGGAGTGGGGGACGGGACAAATGAAATGGTCCCCTCCTGTCTCCTGCTTTATTGAAGGTGCCGCTCAGACTCCGCGGGAACAATGGCAGCGCGTCGTCGTTCAATCTAACCGGAGCGGCGTTCCATCAAACAGACTGTGACATCACAACTCCACGCTGCTGAATAATAAACGCTGTTCTCGCCGCGTTCCCGACCGACGCTCCGTCTGTCCGTCTGCACGCATGGACGCGTGTCTCGACTCCCGCCGTCCTCGTTCTGAGAAAGTCGGCAGATACGGTGGTGGAAGAAGAAGGAGTCTAGCTGGATCTGGCAGCCACGAGAGGTGGAGGGAGGAAGGTGGAGGGAGATGGAGGAAGGGAGGTGGAGGAAGGTGGAGGAAGGGAGGTGGAGGGAGATGGAGGAAGGAAGGTGGAGGGAGGTGGAGGGGTGGAGGGGTGGAGGGAGGTGGAGGGAGATGGAGGGAGGGAGGGAGGTGGAGGGAGATGGAGGAAGGGAGGTGGAGGAAGGTGGAGTGAGATGGAGGTGGAGGAAGGTGGAGGGAGATGGAGATGGAGGGAGGTGGAAGAAGGTGGAGGGAGATGGAGGTTGAAGGAGATGGAGGTGGAGGAAGGTGGAGGGAGGGAGGAAGGTGGAGGGAGGGAGGTAAAGGGAGGTGGAGGTGAAGGGAGGTAGAGGTAGGGAGGTGGAGGGAGATGGAGGGAGGTGGAGGGAGGGAGGTGGTGGAGGTGGAGGGAGGGAGGTGGAGGGAGCGAGGTTGAGGGAGATAGAGGGAGATGGAGGGAGGTGGAGGGAGGTGGAGCGCCTCGCTGAGTGTTTATCTGATCTAAGAGCCATTTTCCCTGAGAGATGGGATCACTCTTTTTCCGGATGGGTCGTGCCAGCTGAATTCCGGGGGGCTGAGCGGGTGTCGGTCAGTCACGCTGCCGAATATAGAAATATAGGAACCGCATCGGGCCCCCGGGCTCGGCTCTCCGTATGATCTGGGGCCTCTCCCGTCCGCCGGAGTTCAGACTGCAGTCCAAGAAATAAGTATCATCTACAAACATCAGCTCGTCAGGCCGTTTCCCTAACGCGCCGGAGATAAATGACACCCCGGAACACGGGGGACATCGGGACCCTCTCAGACGCATCCCCTAATCACGGCAAAAGACAGAGGACGGCGGGATATCAGCTCATTTGTCGCTCGAAGGACCATTTCCAAAATAATGCCCTTGGTTTTGTTCGTGATTCAAGGTTTGAAATACACCAACACTCCACAAAGCTTCGATTATCTGGGGTGCTACGGGGACGGGCGCTCCAGCAGGGGGACGATTTGATTGATTGATTGATTGATTAGTAAATCAATGCATGAACGTGTCCACCTCTCAATACAGTGATCTTTAAAAAGAGGAACTAAATCGTTAAATCCTGCTGTTCATTATAAGATCAATCAAATTAATGGACATTGAAGACGGAACGGGAGGTTCTAAAGGGACGTCCAGCAAGGTTCTGTAAGATGCTGAGTGAAGGTTCCCACGTCCTTAGTGTTCCACGTTCAGCTGTGAGAACTGGCAGTGTCGTGGAACCGAGAGGAGTCAGGTTCCGTGGTTCCAGGAAAGGGAAACGTGAGACGCCTTGGTTTACTGAACGGAGTAGTTTGGGAAAGGCCCTGCATGATGGTTCCATCCATCCATTATCTTCCGCTTGACCGGGGTTCCGGTCGCAGGGGCAGTAACCGAAGTAGGGAGACCCAGACCTCCCTCGCCCCAGCCACCTCCACCAGCTCGACTGGGGGAACCCCCAAGGCGTGACCAGACCGGAGAGATATAATCCCTCCAGCGTATCCTGGGTCGTCCCCGGGGTCTCCTTCCAGCTGGACTTGCCAGGAACACCTCCCTAGGAAGGCCACCTCAACTGGCTCCTTTCGATGCAGAGGAGTAGCTTCTCACCCCGTCTCTAAGGGAAACCCCCGACACCCTGCGGAGGAAACCCAGTTCGGCCGCTTGTATTGGCGATCTCGTTCTTTCGGTCATCACCCAAAGCTCATGACCATAGGTGAGGGTCGGAACGTAGATCGACTGGTAAATCCAGAGCCTTGGCTTATGGCTCAGCTCCTTCTTTACCACAACGGACCGGTATAGGGTCCGCATCACCGCTGACCCCGCCCCCATCCGTCTGTCAAGCTTAGGCTCCATCTTACCATCACTAGTGAACAAGACACCGAGATACTTCAACTCTGATCCCTGACCCAGAGAGGACTCTCCACCCTTTTCCAACTGAGCATGATGGTTCTAATGTTCTGTGATGTTCTGCTTTGCAGGATTACTTGGTGACCCACATGTACGGGAACGCGGCCCGGGATGACCTGTGGAACAAGTTCTCAGAGGTAAGACCAGTCCAGGAACCGCACATCTGCATTTCAACACTCAGTTCGTATGAATGTCCCGAACACCGCGAGGACGTCACGTCAAGAACCAACCCCCGAGAGATCCGGACCTGAGGGACTAACGATGTTCTAACGTTTACAACACAGAACCTCTGAGGGAACGGGGCTAGCAGGTTGTTCAGGGCATCAAGGGAGGATTGAGAGAAGATGAGAGGAACATGTGGAGCATTCGTGAGGAACCCTATTGAGATGGCACCAGCACCATCTGCTCATCCTCAACCTGCAGGATGGGTTCTCCACCGATGGAGCTCCAGGAAGGTCTTGATTTCTGTCCGACCGAGAGAGGACGCTCCTCTCGCTGAACCTCGGTCCTCACAAGGAACATTCCAGCGATAACGTACCACTGGACATGTACCACTGAAATATCACCTTAAAAAGATGAAGATAGAAATGAGGAGGAGTATGGAAGTGAAGCGAGGCGCTGGAGGGCGAACGTGGAGGAGTGAGGTCTGAGGAAGACGAGGAGGAAGGTCGTGTGTGTGTGTGTGTGTGTGTGTACTATGTTCCACGGTGTGATGTTTCCGTTTCAGGCCATGCAGAGCGAGGGGAAGGACATCAGCATTAAGGAGGTGATGGACCGGTGGACCCTGCAGATGGGATACCCCGTGGTCACCATCATCAAGAACGAGAGCGTGGAGAACCTCATCACCATCACGCAGGAGCACTTCATCTACGACCCCGACGCCAAGATCCACCAGCCGGACGTCTTCAACAGCAGGTACAGCCTGGGTTTTAACTAAGGTTCTACAGATCACCCGAGGGTCCGGTCAGCACGCCTCCACACAGAGGGTCCGGTCAGCGGTGCGACGGTTCCGTCCAGGTTCCGCAGAGACGTTCCGTCAGTCGGAAGCTTTGATCTCGCTCAGGAACCGATCCGAAGGTGGCGCTGATGAAAGACGCGTGTCGAGAAGAAGGAACCGTCAAAGGTGTCAATGACGCCGCAAAACAACGAGGAACCGGCGCAGGACGAAACGCCGGGGGAACTAAACGGCCTGCTAATGGGTTCTGATTTTGGAACCGCCGCCGCGTTGTCGTGTGCATCGGGAGGTAAGTGAGGAATCGCAAATTGGAACACGAACCAATTTCCATCCCGCCGTCGTTCCGCCCGCAGCCGCCAATCGATTCGCTCAGAATTCACCCGACCTCCGGCGTTCTCTCACCTCCAGATGCCCTCTGAGGACAACCGGCTCTGCCAAGACCTGACAGATTTGCTGTGACCTTCGTTAATGAGGTCATGAATAATTCATCCGGGCCTCGGAGCTCGCCAAGCCTCGGACCCGAACCCCGGCCGCGACGCGTTGCGGAACACGGATGTTAATGGCCCGGTGTGGACCCGCGGTCTGCCGTCGTTTATGCCGCTAACGATCGTTAATGTCGGGGTAAGCGCTGGGATAGGCGCCAGTTGCCTCCATTAGACAGATCAGGTTGGAATGGTCGACGTCAAGGACACGTCTTGTTGCCGAGGATCGCCTCAGTCCTCAGAGTTCTCTAATCAGTTTTACCGAAAACCATGGAGATGAATCGGAACATCGACTGTGCAACTAAAAGCGAAAATTGATGATACGCACCTTTTCAACGATGGTTTAATAACCTCGAACTTTATTAACCTCGAACTCCCTGTGGTCCTCATCTCAGCCTATCCCGGCACTTTAGAGCTTAGGACCGTTCCTCTGGACAGAATGTTAGATGTTGTTAGAGCTTGACCCCTCAGCCATCCGCTGGTTTTTCTGTCCTCCGTAAGAGGAGGACGTGGAGGGAACCGCCGGACCGTCAGCCTGAGACGGCGAGGTTCCCGCCGCAGTGCTCTACCTCCTACATTTATTCTGTCAGGGTCTGTGAAGGCTTCGTGCAGGAGGAACACTTCAGAGGGAGGCTGGAGGTGCGAGGTGCCGCCGTTGCTCTGCCTCGCTGCGGAACCCACGTCTGAAGGCCATTTTCCTCTCGGTAAACACTTTCAAAGTTGGAGAAGACGTTCCGCCTCCAGCAACGGATCGATAATGAGCAGGGTTTTTGGGCTCGCACCCTGAGCCTTCTGCGTCAAGGCTCCCTTCAGCAGCGCAATCCGTTAATTCCGCCGGCGCTCCGGAGAACCTCGGCGTTCCGTTCGGGTTCTGCCAGACCTTCACCCTGCTGCAAGAGTCATCAACGAGGAGCCCGTCCTGCTCCACCTTCACATCGATCCTCCACGTGATGCACGATGGACGCTCGGCGTTTCGGTGCCTGGCCGTAGACGTACCAATCGGAACTTGATGAGGCACGTGGGTTCTTGCGCGCTTCGGGGTCGCAGCTTTGCGTTCAGGTTTTGGGTTTGGGACGTCTTGTGTCATTCGGCGCACTTCGTTAAAGACAGGATCTATAATTAGACGGCCGGTTCTGACCCGGCAGCGTGGAACCCGCTGTGGGTCAGATATGGATCAGTGCGACCGTCGGCGTTCTGGCGCCGTCTCCTCCGCGTGGGCGAGTCCTTTCGTCTCCGCTGAACCCTGCCGAGGGAATGTGGAGCGAACAGAACGCTGGGAACTCGCCCGCGACACCGCGTTTCCCTCCCACACTCGTTCTGTCAGGGACGGCCGACGTCCTCGGATGTTGGGGACGATCCGGCCCTCGGCGGCCCCCGCGCTCGCTGATTTATTGCGGGCTATTGTTCGGTTCCGCTGAAAGGACATTGTTCGGTGGGCGCAGGCTTCCGCCGGGATCCCGCTGAACTTTAAGTTTCATTCACACGTTCAGTTTGAGACAACGGCAGAGACGGAGCCAGGACGCCGTGCGCCACCTCCTACTCTAGATCTGTTTGGCGCCCCCTATGGGAACAGCCACGTGCTGCGGAGTCGAGGAGTGCGTGCTTTGTCGGGGACGTGGAACGTGCCGTATCCTTGGGTTTCAATCCGGCGAGGAAAGGGAGGCGCCTCGTCCGGTCGCTCCGGTCTCCCACGCGCCTCCGGACCGCATTTTTTTAACGTTATAAACAGGTTCCTTTATAGAACCCGCAGCTCCTGTTTGTCTGAGAGGCCCGCGGCGCCGGGCGGAACGCGATTAGAGGCGAGTGCAGAGGGGCAAATTAATTTAGAAATAATCACCTGCTGGCCAGCATGGCTGTTACGGACCTGACGCAATTACTCTGCCTTAATTACGTTAACGCCCCCCCCCCCCCCCCGTGTCCGCGGCGACCGGGATGCGTCTCATTGTTCGTCTGGCTGTCAGACCACCAGGTGCTGTTATTGTAGCGTGATTACAGCGAGCGCCGCCGCCGGTGAGACGGGCAGCTCCGTTCTAACCCCCCCCCCCCCCCCCCCCCCCCCCCCCCCCCCCCCCCCCCCCCCCCCCCCCCCCCCCCCCCCCCCCCCCCCCCCCCCCCCCCCCCCCCCCCCCCCCCCCCGCACCTGGCATGAGAACACGGATACGACCTAGAACCCGTGTAACAACACCGAAGCTCGGAGTTGAGAGATTTTCCTTAAATTGTTCGCAGACGTGGCCGGAATTCTGATTCCTGGTGTGAGGTGCTGCCACCAGGTGGCGGTGAAGAGCGCACGCAGGCCACGGATCCACCATCCAGCAAACGGCGAGAACATCAGAAAGCGGACTTTCCGAACTTCTCCACCGGAAGTACGAATCGTAACTTGGTTCCTTGGTCCGTGCGGAGGACATGCTGATGGTGGAGGCAGGTGGTGGCGCTCTGCACCTCGCCACCACGCGTCGCGTCGGCTCGGCGTGATGTACGATCCCGGCCGCCCAGCCTTTTGTTCGGGTCTGAATCCGGCTCCGGAACGATTTAATGACGCCAATTATCCACTTACGCGAAGCGTGCGGTTCTCCTCCGCCGCCATTAGAGGGCCGGCGCGCAATTACATCCTCGCGGGGGAGAACTTAGAACTCCGACAAACGGCAGCTGATCTGGTTTGATCAGAACACGTCCCGCCGTGTGGCTCGCCGTGGAACATGGAGCTGTACGGGGTGGCGCGCTTCGCCAGCGGGTGGCGCTCCGTACGGGCGGGTCGAAGCGGAATGCTGACTCGGTTTGCAGTTTTAATCCAGGTCGATGGGTCGCACGTCCTCGTCCATCAGCGTCTCATCGGTGTCGGGCGTGGCTGAGGTTAGGACTTACCTGCCCCCCATCCCCCCCATCGCCCCCCCCATTCAGATACCTACCTGCCATCTCTGGTTCTGTATGAGCTGACAGGGCTCCTCCTCCTCCTCCTCCCCCCGCTGCGCTTCATCTCTACCTTATTTTCTCTAATCCCCCAGTATTCTCTGGGTTTCTTTTTGCCGCTGCGCCTCCCCAAAACGGTTTACCCCTCAGCATGACGCCCCCGCACCACGCCGTGAACCGCGCCCGTGCCATCTTCAGCCCTTAATAACTCATTTACCCTCGTCCTCACAGACGGCTCATGTGCCCCAAACAGGATTATATCAGGCTCAATGCCCCTCCCCAACCCCCCCTCCCCCCAGTTTAGTGGAGCTTACCCCACACCACCCCTACACCGCTTCATCCTCTATTAGGGTCGCGGGGGGGTTCCCCATGCCCATCCAGGGGAGAACGTTTTGGGCGCTGGGCAGATACACCCAGGACAGGGGGGCAATCTATCGCTGGGCACACACTCACTCACACACACACACACTCTATATGGGGCAATTTGGAGAACTCAATTGACCTTGATCCATGTTTTTGGACTGTGGGAGGAAACCGGAGAACCCGGAGGAAACCCACGCGGACACGGGGAGAACATGGAAACTCCACCCAGATGGGGATTCGAACCGGGAATCTCTAGGGCTGAGAGGAGAACATGCCAAACCACTAAGCCACCGTGATTGATTACTTATTTCTATTATTTGCTATTTATAATTTTACAATGAATTAGAACAGCGATTGTGAGGCAGGTCCTTCTATTCCAACAAAAATAACAGATACACCCCGACATCCCAGAAAACCCTAACAGAGGGGTTAAAGCTGGCAGTGTGTGTGTGTGTGTGTGTGTGTGTGTGTGTGTGTGTGTGTGTGTGTGTGTGTGTGTGTGTGTGTGTGTGTGTGTGTGTGTGTGTGTGTGTGTGTGTGTGTGTGTGTGTGTGTGTGTGTGTGTGTGTGTGTGTGTGTGGAGCCCGGGTGTCTGCGCGGCTCTGTGCTGTGTGGTTATTATTTGATGATGCTTTTGGCCGAGTCCTGTGGACGCCGATGTCCCGATGTGAACCATTCAGGGGGACGGGGGACGGGGGGGGGTCGGTTTCGGACCCTCGATGCTGTGCACATGTGAGACTGAAACTGGTGGAGCGCTCGTGGATTTGGAAGTGGTCTGTTTTGTGGGCGCTGGACGTCCTGTCCTCTCTCGCGCTGTAACTCTGTATGTCTTGTGTTCTCAGCTTCCAGTGGCAGATCCCGCTGACGCTGGCCGTGGGGAATTCCACTCACATATCGCCCGAGACCATCATCTGGGTCTCTAATAAAACGGGTGAGTGTGCAGCGGTCCATCTGCAGAGGACTGAAGACGTGGCTGCGGTCTTCACGGCCGTGTTTTCGCGGACACGCTCAGAATCAGGGTTCCGTCAGCACCACCGACCAATCCGCTCGGTTTAACTGCAGGTTCCACACGTGGGGCTTCACTCACGGCTTAAACAGAACCGCGTGGCATTCGGACCGGAACACGGAACACGGAACACAAAAGAATGAGAACCAATCGCTCTGTCCGCTGTAATTCATTCATTCATTCATTATCTTCCGCTTTATCCTCTATTAGGGTCGCGGTGGGGTTCCCCATGCCCATCCAGGGGAGAACGTCTCGGGCGCTGGGCAGACAGACCCAGGACAGGGCGCCAATCCATCACTGGGCACACACTCACTCACACAGACACACTCTATATGGGGCAATTTTGAGAATTCAATTAACTTGATCCATGTTTTTGGACTGTGGGAGGAAACCGGAGAACCCGGAGGAAACCCACGCAGACACGGGGAGAACATGGAAACTCCACCCAGATGGGGATTCGAACCGGGAATCCCTAGTGCTGAGAGGAGAACGTGCTAAACCACTAAGCCACCGTGCCGCCCCGCTGTAATTCCACTGTCTTAATTACATTTATTTAGTTTCATCTATCATTAATTTTATATTTATATATATATATATATATATATACTAGGGTCGTGCCCATCCAGGGGAGAACGTTTCGGGCGCTGGGCAGATAGACCCAGGACAGGACGCCAATTTATCACTGGGCACACACTCACTCACACACACACACACACACACTATATTGGGAAATTTGGAGAATTCAATTAACCTGATCCATGTTTTTGGACTGTGAGAGGAAACCGGAGAACCCGGAGGAAACCCACACGGACACGGGGAAGAACATGCAAACAGATTGGGATTTGAACTCGGAATCCCCAGCGCTGAGGAGAACATACCAACCACTAATCCCCTGTGCTGTTTGACACTTTTATCTAAATTTATTTTTTTTATTTATATATATATATATATACAAATATCCCAGTCTGATCAGCAACAGGTGTCTTAGTGATTTAGCATGTTCTCCTCTCAGCACTAGGGATTCCCGGTTCGAATCCCTATCGGGGTGGAGTTTCCATGTCCTCCCCGTGTCTGCGTGGGTTTCCTCCGGGTTCTCCGCTTACCTCCCACAGTCCAAAAACATGGATCAAGTCAATTGAGTTCTCCAAATTGCCCCATATAGAGTGTGTCTGTGTGAGTGAGTGTGTGCCCAGCGATGGATTGCCCCCCTGTCCTGGGTGTATCTGCCCAGCGCCCGAGACGTTCTTCCCTGGATGGACATGGGGAACGCACCCCCCCCCCCCGACCCTAATGGAGGATGAAGCGGATGATAATGAATGAACGATCGGCCACAGCGCCCCCTGGAGCAGTGAGGGTTAAGGCTCTTGCTCACGGAGCGCTCCATTCGGCGGAAGAAGGGGGTGGGGGTGCGGGTGCGAACCTCCGCGCGTGCGTTCCTCATTTGCACCGCCGCTGGTTTTATCACGTGATCAGCGATCGGCTACAAAGCTTTAACATCATTAAAAAGTTCAGATCTGCGGTCTGATCCACAGTTATGATCTATTCACGCGTTGCGCCTGCGCACACCGAACCCGCCCCCCCCCCGCGTCTCTAAGCGCGTGAGCCCGCCCGCTCCCTCAAAGGTGAGCTCTTTACCTGTGCGCGGGTTTTCCGCTCATTTCCCGGGACCCGGATGTTCACGCTAAAGGTTCATTATTCTGTTGTTTTTTTTCTTTGTTTGTTCGTTTGATGTTAAAGCCGCACACCCGCCTTTGATCTGCCTTTGATCTGCCTTTGATCTGACAAACGGCGTTTTAGCGCGCATGCGTGTGGAAGTGCGCGTGCCGTCTGATTAAAGGCCAAGCGATTGTAATCATTATGAAACAATTCAGTGTTAATTAATTTTATAAATCTGCGCAAAGTGTCCTAATGATGTGTGTATGTATATATATATATATATATATATATAGGGTATGTATAGTGTGTATATGGGGTGTGTATAGTTTCCTTGTGTCTGTCGTGTGTGTGTGTGTGTGTGTGTGTGTGTGTGTGTGTGTGTGTGTGTGTATATATATATATATATATATATATATATATATATATATATATATATATATATATGGTGTGCATTGTGCGTATAGTGTGTGTCTGTATAGGGTGTGTGTAGTTTGTGTATGTGCATCTGTGTCTTTATAGGGTGTGTGTGTGTGTGTATATATAGGGTGTTTTGTATTGTGCGTATAGTGTGTGTGTGTCTGTGTATAGTTTGTATAGTTTGAATGTGTCTGTTTTTATTGTGTGTGTGTGTGTTTGCATATATATATATATATATATATATGTATGTATATAGAGAGTGTGTGTGTGTATATTTATATATAGAGAGAGAGAGTGTGTGTGTGTGTGTGTGTGTGTGTGTGTGTTTTCACCCAATCGGTTCACCGGATCAAACACACCCCAGCAGGCCGGTCCCTCTGTGAACTGACCCCTCTGTTTTTAAGATGGTGGAGAAACCCACACACAGGGAGAACATGCAAATGTACGGCGGAACGCACCTCGTGATCAAACGTGACTCTTGCAGCTGCGGCTGCGTTTAATTAAAGATGAGAATTTTAAATGAATCTGCTGAAATGTTTTGTAATGGACTTCCTGTTTCCCAGGAGGCCGTTTCCGCAGCCGCCCTAATTAATTATAATCGTGTCCCAGAATGCACCGCGGCCATTACCCCGGTCATTAATTCAGTGCGTTCTCACTCGGTTCCTCTAAACTCGTTTAGGTTTGCAAATGATTCATTAACGTTCCCCCCTCGGTTCAGACGTCATGACTGAAACAGTTTGGGGAAGGCCCGTTTGTGTTCCGGCAGTGACGGCGCGCGAGGCAGCGTCCGGAGGGGGGGCAGCCAGGGGAGAACGTTTCGGGCGCTGGGCAGATACACCCAGGACAGGGGGGCAATCTATCACGTGGCACAGACACACACTCACACACACTCTATGGGGCAATTTGGAGCGTTCAATTTCCCTTAAATCCATCTTTTTTTGGACCATGGAAGGAAACCGTAGAATACCCACGCAGACACGGGGAGAACATGCAAATTCCACCCAGATTGGGATTCCAAACTGGATCCCCAGGGCTGAGAGGAGAACATACTAAACACTAAGTCAACGTGCCGCTCATGCAGATCATATGGAAAACATTGTTTTCTAAACTGCGTTCTGTGATTTGACCACCAGAGGGCAGTGTTTGTTAAACAAACCGGATTCCTGTTTATAAAACGGACTAGATTACGTCACAGAAGAGCAGATTATTAACGATTTTCCTTTTAATTACTGCGTTTGTAATTAAAGCTTGTTTTTTAATTAAGGTGTGTTCCTAAGAGTTTAATTAAAGCAATCAGAGACGCGAGGTTGTGTTTTATTCTGAATAAATCACGGGAAGAGCTGGAGCTGTACTCTGCACTATGGGGTTTGTTCAGAATAGGCCACGCCCTCTCATACCTCACTGCTTCATTACTCACTCACGTCTGATTGATGTTTTTCACGTGGGGTTCCGTTCTTTGAAGTTTTGCTTTGATGTTGAGGTAACGAGCCCCTCGTTTGCAGAGACGCACCGCGTTGGACGCGTGGAGGAGGACAGCTGGCTGCTGGGCAACATCAACCAGACGGGCTACTTCAGGGTGAACTATGACCTCCACAACTGGAGGCTCCTCATCCAGCAGCTGACCGTCAACCACACCGTAGGTCCCGCCTCACTCCTGCCGTCACCTGTGGGGGGCGCTCTGACGTTCTGGGGCTGAGAGGAGAACATGCTAATCACTACACCCCCCCCCAGCTGACTTACTCTGCTGTTGTGTTCTGCTGCAGATCGTCTCTGTGGGGAACCGCGCCGGTCTGATCGATGACGCCTTCAACCTCGCCAGGTGAGCCCCTCTCTCTCACCTGCCCCACTTCTGCACCCCTACTGCCCCCCCCCCCCCCCCCCCCCCCCCCCCCCCCCCCCCCCCCCCCCCCC
>JAFMOD010000718.1:58882-79860 GCA_019802435.1 Corydoras maculifer
ATGTCTTATACTAATAAAAGAATTAAACGTTGTTTTCTGGAATCGCGTCCTCGACCGTGTGTTAGTGCGTCTTTTGTTTGTCCCTCGAACCCGTACAGGATCCCCCCCAACGTCCGGGACATCGTCTACTGCACGGGCGTGTCTCTGATGGACGAGGACGTCTGGGAGTTCATCTGGATGAAGTTCCACTCCTCCACGGCCATATCAGAGAAGAAGGTTCTGCTGGAGGCGCTGACCTGCAGTGACAACGCCTTCCTGCTCAACAGGTCGGTTCCCACAGCGCCCCCCTCGGGGGAGCCTGCACCCACCGACGTAAACACCAGAGAACATGCCAAATCCCCCAGCCCGATCCCGAGGTCGTGGATGTTCTGACGGGACGTTCTCTGAATGTTTGCAGACTGCTGAACCTCTCGCTCAGCTCGGACCTGGTTCCCGATCAGGACGTCATCGACGTGATGATCCACGTCAGCCGCAATCCGCACGGACGCCATTTAGCGTGGCGCTACTTCAGAGAGAAGTGGGACCTGCTGAACTCCAGGTGGGTCTGTCCGGCGGTGACCGGGTCCGCACCGCGCCGCCGTCGCCTCTTACCAAATAGAAACGCTGAGTTAGTTCCCGCCGCCGCCGAGCGAGCGCGTGATGAATCGTATTTATGAGATGCTCTGGTGTGAGGCTGCCTCACCGACGGTCACTCTGCCCCCTGCAGGTACGGCGAGGCGCTGTTCATGAACTCCAAATTAATCAGCGGCGTGACCGAGTTCCTCAACACCCAGAAAGAACTGACTGAGGTAAGAACCGCCAAGACACCGCCGACACGACACAAAGACCTGATGACGGGGGTCAGACCAGGGTGCGGTATCTCAAGGGTATGGGAGCTGGAGGGGAACGGTATCTCAGGGTTTGGGTATCTCAGGGGTATGGTAGATTGGGGGTATGGTATCTCAGGGTGTGGGTTTCTCAGGGGTATGGTAGATTGGGGGTATGGTATCTCAGGGGTTGGGTATCTCAGGGGTATGGTACATTGGAGGTATGGTATCTCAGGGTTTGGGTATCTCAGGGGTATCGTAAATTGGGGGTATGGTATCTCAGGGGTTGGATATCTCAGGGGTATGGTAGATTGGGGGTATGGTATCTCAGGGGTTGGATATCTCAGGGGTATGGTAGATGGGAGGTATGGTATCTCAGGATTTGGGTATCTCAGGGGTATGGTAGATTGGAGGTGTGGTATCTCAGGGGTTGGGTATCTCAGGGGTATGGTAGATTGGAGGTATGGTATCTCAGGGGTATGGTAGATTGGAGGTATGGTATCTCAGGGTTTGGGTATCTCAGGGGTATGTTAGATTGGAGGTATGGTATCTCAGGGTTTGGGTATCTCAGGGGTATGTTAGATTGGAGGTATGGTATCTCAGGGTTTGGGTATCTCAGGGGTATGGTAGATTGGAGGTATGGTATCTCAGGGTTTGGGTATCTCAGGGGTATGGTAGATTGGAGGTATGGTATCTCAGGGGTACAATATTTCAGGAGTGCAGTAGCTCAGAGAGGGTAGGTCATGGGGTGGGGTATCTGAGGGGGGCAGTTGAGTGCTCCTGTATGTCTGATCACGCAAGGTTACACTCAGTGGACGTTATCATTGAATTCAGGTGATCGATCATCAAGCCCTTGTCCCTGTCCGTGTGATGGGCAGCATTGTTATAGCCTTTAATACCCCCCCCCCCCGCCCAAAAAAAATTATTCACCGTGGTTTTTAAGAGAAAGTAAAGATTGTGGGTCGTTCTCCGTTCAGTCGTAAATGAAATTGCACTTTTTAATGATTTCGGCAACGAGACGCAATTACCGAACGTTCTCGCGGCGCCACCTCTCTGCCGCCAAACGTCACGTTTTTCCTGTTTTATTTATTAATTTATTGTTATTATTATTTCCACCCCGATATTCGCTTCATCTGTTCGTCTGCTGAAGAGTTTGCAAATGCTGCGTCGCCCACGTCCCGTTATCAGAGTGAGCTGAAACTTAAACATTAAAAAATGTACCAATTAAATAATTAATTAGTGGTAATTCATTAATTTTGGTTTTCTGTGGATAAATTGCCCATTTTCTACAATTTTTTTTTTACTTCCCAAGCAGAATTAAGGAAAAGTCTAATTATAATATTCATTCATTCATTATCTCCCACTTTATCCTCTATTAGGGTCGCGGTGGGGTTCCCCATGCCCATTCAGGGGAGAACGTCTCGGGTGCTGGGCAGATAGACCCAGGACAGGGCGCCAATCCATCACTGGGCACACACTCACTCACAGACACACTCTACACGGGGCAATTTTGGAGAATTCAATTGACTTGATCCATGTTTTTGGACTGTGGGAGGAAACCGGAGAACCCGGAGGAAACCCACGCAGACACGGGGAGAACATGGAAACTCCACCCAGATGGGGATTCAAACCGGGAATCCCTAGCGCTGAGAGGCCACCATGCCGCCCTAATTATAATATTGTATTATATAATTATATTAAATTGTAAGTCATTTAACAGGATATTGTTTTTTTAAATATTTTTTTTATTAATTTATTAATATTTTGCTTGTTTTCTTGACATCCTTGAGTCGGTATGAGTGCCGGTGCTGTTTGTATGGTGTCTGTGTTGCTGACTCGGCGTTCCTCTGTCCTCAGCTGAAGGACTTCATCCAGTCCAGCGGTGACGGCGCTCTGCCGGCCTTCGCCCGGGCGCTGGAGATCGTCCAGGCCAATGTGAAATGGCACGAGCTTCACCGGGAGCAGTTCTACCAGTGGCTGAGGAAATCGCCCAGCGGTTAACCACGCGGCGGCTCGGCCGCGGGACACGGCCGCGGACGCCGTCGGACGATGAGAGACCGTGCAAAAAAAAAAATAATAATAATAAAAAAAAGAAGAAGAGGAAGAAAGTACGACGAAGGTCGGTGGAGGACGAGGGCGTGCTGCGGAGGACGTGTGGCGTGGATGGGTCTGATCCGTCTTATTGAACGTGGAATGGCTGTTTAATATTGCATGGTGGTTTCTATCTCTAGTGACATTTTTACTTCCCGCTATCCTATCTCCTATCCCTGCCGTCTGATTTTATGCATGGAAACAGATTTCTCCCTCCGGTGATCCGGAGTCGCCGAGTAATTACCCGGGTCCCAGTGAGCTCACCATGAATCTCACCGCGCCGATATAAAGCACAACGTCAGCCAAAATGACAATCAAGTGTTACCCCCCCCCCCCAACCGACCGCCCCGCCCCGGCTGCGAATCGTTCACGAAGAAGACGTCCCTTCTTTCTCGTCAAGCCATAAAAAAGCGTGAGGGTCCCTCCGAGGTCCGCGACCCGGGATCGGGTGGAGTGGTGTACGATGTCGGGGCATGTGTGCTTGATGGACCTCGCTCTGCCGGGGTAGTCGTCATGGAGACTGGCGCGGGTTCGGGGCGGAGTCGACGTCCCCGAGCCGAAACGATGGCATTGTTTTCAATAAATCACGGCGTTCTGAAAATAGCGTTAATAACCGTCAGCCCATATCGGGGGCCGTCGGCTCGGTCCCGTGGGGCCCCGCCCCCCACCCCCCGTGTACGATATCGCGCCGTGTGAGGTCAGCCTTCCCTTCAGTATTGTGTCTTGCCGTCGGAGCGATCTTCTCGAGCTGAGGACGCGTTTACTCTGTGTTTTCAGCAGAGCAGTGTAGACATTTTACTGCTGACAATAAAGTTTTGTATCGCAACGCAGAACGCCGCCGTGCTTCATTTCACCCCGCAGAACCCCATAGAACCCTGCCAGTTCCGCTCCCAAGAAGGACGAGGACGTCCCATGAGGATGGTGAACGTCGGTTAGCTGTCAGGGTTTGGAAGACAAGATTGGAAGTGTGAAAATAGATCGCCCAGAACGCCGCTGTGCTTCATTTCACCCAATCAGAACCCTGCAGAACCCCGCAGAACCTGACAGAAACCCTGCAGAACCCCCCAGAACCTCGCAGAACCCTGCAGAACCCCGCAGAACCTGACAGAAACCCTGCAGAACCCCCCAGAACCTCGCAGAACCTGACAGAACCCCCCAAAACCTCGCAGAACCCCGCAGAACCCCCCAGAACCTCGCAGAACCCTGCAGAACCCCGCAGAACCTGACAGAAACCCTGCAGAACCCCGCAGAACCTGACAGAAACCCTGCAGAACCTCGCAGAACCCTGCAGAACCCCCCAGAACCCTGCAGAACCCCGCAGAACCTGACAGAAACCCTGCAGAACCCCCCAGAACCCCGCAGAACCTGACAGAAACCCTGCAGAACCCCCCAGAACCTCGCAGAACCTGACAGAACCCCGCAGAACCCTGCCAGTTCCGCTCCCAAGAAGGACAAGGACGTCCCATGAGGATGGTGAACGTCGGTTATCTGTCAGGGTCTGGAAGACAAGATTGGAAGTGTTAAAAAAGACGCCGTTGCAGTCGTTCTTGGAAGGTCTTTGGTGGACAGTTCCTCTTTAGATGTTCTGCAAACCGATGGTTCCTTCAGAGGTTGGTCCTGAAGGGAGCGAGAACGATGGAACTCGTCATCTCCACCTTTCCCACCTTCGTGTAGCTCCAATCATTATCTTCTGCTTTATCCTCCATTAGGGTCGCAGGGCGGTTCCCCATGCCCATCCAGGGGAGAACGTCTCGGGTGCTGGGAAGACACCCAGGACAGGACACCAATCGCTGGGCAATCTTCAAAATTCAAGTGACCTTGATCCATGTTTTTGGACTGTGGGAGGAAACCGGAGAACCCGGAGGAAACCCACACGGGGAGGACATGCAAACTCCACCCAGATGGGGAATCGAACCGGGAATCCCCAGCGCTGAGAGGAGAACATGCTAAGCCACCGTGCCACCACTTTTCCCACCTCCATATAGATTCATTCGCGGCCTCCTGCTCTCCAGCGCCTTCTTCTGGTGGGCGATGCCCAGACTTCCGCCAGCACCATCCGCTTGCCCCGCCCACGTTCCGTTTGGTCATCAAGTCATGAGTATCCCAATATGACGATTGCCGTCCGATCTCAGGGACCCCTGGGGCAATGAGGGTACTGGCTCCTGGAACCTTTAGCAGACCCCCACCCTCGACACCTGGGAGGTCACCCTGTTCCCGTCACGTCCACGCCCCAAATACCTGCACACGCCCCTCAGGTAACCAATCCCCTTTAATGCCCATCAATCGCCCGCGATGTAAAGGGTTCCGTTCGTCCCGTCGCCGTCACCGGTGTGAGAGCAGGTGGACGCTCCGGTCTCAGGGATGAGCTCTCGCACCCGGGCACGGACGCGTTTCACGGCTCCGGGTGCGACGCGCTGAATGATTCATGTTTGTCAGACGAAGATTACCCGTCATCACGGGCGACTCGCGCACGCAAAAACAAAAAGAAAGAGCACTCTGACCGACGCGAGAGCGGCGGCAACGCGAGAGCAACGCAAACTTTCCAACCGCGCTGACATTTCCGAACAAAGCGGCGCAGCGGGCCATTAATCCTGTCTGAGCTGCAAATGCAAATTCCTGTTTTCTTCACCCCCACCCCCCTCCGCCCGCCCCACACAGCCCACACACCCCACCATCACCACCCCCCCATGCCCCTCCGCCCGTATCTGCAAACACCTCCAATCAGAGCGCATTCACATTCAAATAAGGCAGGCTGAGAGAAATGGATGCTCTCTCGCATCACAAAGCTTTGTTGTGTGTGTGTGTGAGAGAGACATGAGAGAAATAAATAGCACTTCAGAGGCCGCTGTTGGTTCCCCCCCCCCATCAAAGGAACCGTGTTTACATGGAAGAAGCCCGGCGCCGAGAACAAACCCGAACCCGTGTCCCGCCCCGCGCGGCGCCCGATCCATAACCGCCGAGTCGGCGTCCATGTCCGCGAGCACGCGGGACCGCCTTAACTACAGCACCGCCTTAACCATCAGGCACCGCGGAACCCGACGGGGAGCTTCAGCCGGCGCTGAGCGAGAGGAAGCGCGCGGTCGTGGTGAAGCGTACGCCGGAACCCCGCTCGATCCCGACCTGCCGTGGAACCAGGGCTGTACACTCGGCACCTTTTGGTTGTGTTTTCTTTTCCTCTTGCGACCTGCGACACTTGCAAGACTTGCATCATGGCTCACAGACGCGTGTTGTGTATTTTTGGCATCGCGACGGCGGTGACGGCGGCGGCTGAAGAAATAAATAACAATGTCAAGATTCCCACACAGCTGATAGGGCCGCAGCCACTGCCGGCTCGTTATACAGAGCCAATTAGGGAAGCGGGGAATTAGGAAGCGCAGAAGAGCGATTTAGGCGACGCGGAGGTAATAAATATCTTTCTGAAGTGGGTTCTCCGGCCGGTGTTCTTTAAATCCCCGTATTTAACCGTAACGACGTGAAGGCCCTGAGAGCTGGGTTCCTACGTCTGAAGCCATCACTCTGGATCCAAACTGGATTTCTAAGAACGGGGGTTTGCTTTCCCTTAGGTCCTTTAAATTTACGATGCGGTTTACGAGTCGTAACGTTAACATCACCCCATGTAAGCTACTGCCAAGAAGCTACACTAAAGTAAGGGGCGGGGCTTATGGGGGTCGTATCACTGCGTCATGTTTCTTTTTTTTTAAAGACGATTAACACAAGACTTTTATTTTGTAGTTATTTTGTAGGCTTTTGTGTGTTCTCCCAAGATCCACCCAGCCATCATCTTCTGCTTTATCCTCTATTAGGGGGGGGGGGATTCCCCATGCCCATCCAGAGGAGAACGTTTGGGGCGCTGGGCAGATACACCCAGGACAGGGGGGCAATCTATTACTGGGCTCACACTCACTCACACACACACACTCTATATGGGGCAATTTGGAGAACTCAATTGATCTGATCCATGTTTTGGACTGTGGGAGGACACCGGAGAACCCGGAGGAAACCCACGAGGACACAGGGAGAACATGGAAACTCCACCAAGATGGGGATTCGAAATGTGAATTCCAGTGAGAGGAGAACATGCTAAACACTAAGCCACTGTGCTGCTCTCCTCCAAGTTTATGTTCCAGTAATTTATTTATAGCGTTTTTTTTGTTTTTTTTTTTACAATCGAATGTCGTCACAAAGCAACTTTACAGAGTTCTAACCTTTAAACCCCCAAAGAGCAAAACCAAGAGACAGCGGCAAGACAAAACTCCCTGTTAGGTTGATATTTAAGGAAGAAACCTTGTGAGGACCGAGGCTCAGCGGAGAACCCATCCTCCTTGAGTGTAGGACAGCCATGTACAGATAGTGTGGTGATCATGTGACCCATATTTAACAATTTAAAAACTCTATAAGGGGCGGCACGGTGGCTTAGTGGTTTGGCATGTTCTCCTCTCAGCACTAGGGATTCCCGGTTCGAATCCCCATCTGGGTGGAGTTTTCATGTTCTCCCCGTGTCTGCGTGGGTTTCCTCCGGGTTCTCCAGTTTCCTCCCACAGTCCAAAAACATGGATCAAGTCAATTGAATTCTCCAAATTGCCCCATATAGAGTGTGTCTGTGTGAGTGAGTGTGTGCCCAGCGATGGATTGGCGCCCTGTCCTGGGTCTATCTGCCCAGTGCCCGAGACGTTCTCCCCTGGATGGGCATGGGGAACCCCACCGCGACCCTAATAGAGGATAAAGCGGAAGATAATGAATGAATGAAAACTCTATAAGGCCACTGAAAGCGTCCTGCAGGACCGCCGGTCCACGTCAACCGGTTTACCAGAGTAGGTTCTTCATCAATGTTCTCGCTTTAGGGTATGGTTGCTAATCTCGTCCTCCAACCCCAAAACCTTCAAGTGAGATGAGGTACCCCATGGCTCATAGGGTGAAAGGTGGTGGGTCCATCGCGGGGTAGACCCTCGGAGAACCAGTGAGGAATGAAGGACCATGAACTTGGAAGTAAAGATGCTGAAGGTAAAAATGTTGGTTCTCATTCGCAGGAGGGTGGAGGTGGAACCCTGTTCCCATACATCCAGGAGGACATATCCTGGCTCACTGTCCCAATTCATCTCAAATTCATCTGGTTGAGGTCAGGATCTTCGCCTTCGTGCTGGAAGAACCCAAGCGCCTTCCTGGAGTTCTGGCACCTGCAGCAGTTTATAATCGTCTCCGTCGCGTTTGGAACTCTGTAGACGTCCCGTCAGCCGCAGGGTCCTGTCCTCTGTGCTCCGATACGTTCTGCAGTGTGTCTGAGGACGATAGGACTGTTTGTCTTTCAGTCCTCTCCCGTTTCCCTTCGAGCCTCGACCCATTTCTTCTTACTGCTTTTATTTCAACGCCAACTTCAAGAAGCTGTCCCACAAACCGTTTTTTTAGGACATCACATCACTCCAGGACAAACTCGCGGTCTGTACGGCGCCCCCCGCTGCTCTCCTCCATCACACCGCGTCCAAAAAAAATACATCATTCTGAGGGAAACTGGTACCAAGTCCTCGAGACGGCTTCCTGTTTTTATTGTTATAGCAGCAGCAGCCGCAGCAGGGAGACGTTAAAGGACCGCTCCGGGTTCGAGGCCGGCGGGTTTACCGCCCCGTTAAACCCAGCAGACCGCGGGGTGGGTAATGAGCGTGCGGTTGCCCTGCTGCACGCCGCCGCCGTCGCTCATTCCGATTCCAGACCCGTCAGCGCGAGGTCCACGCCGGGTTCCGTCGGTGCGTCGTTCCAGCTGGTTTCCTGAAGACCCGCACCTCGCCTCGCTGAGTATCAGCCTCCTTACCTGCTAATGGATTCGCGCTCGTTCAAATTACACCTCCTTAATTGCCCTGTTAATTGCAGGTGCAGTAAATGACAGCGGTTCCCGGGTCAGCGGTGCACGGCTGATTGGTTCAACGGTCCCTCTGAGAGTTCTGCTTCAGAATCACGTTCAGATTTAACCCTCAGTACATGTTTAACCAGATAAAGCTGTGCCGGGATAGGAACCACCTTTTTCAAAAATCAAACGATCCAACATCTGCGTTAGGGTTCTTCTAGTCTGTGTTGGAATTCTTCTGATCTTGTTGGGGTTTTTCTGGTCTGCATTGGGGTTCTGTTGGCCTGCATTGGGGTTCTCCTGGTCTTCATTGGGGTTCTTCTGGTCTTCATTGGGGTTCTGTTGGTCTGCATTGGGGTTCTCCTGGTTTACATATGTAGCTTTTTAATGGTTTGTTTTGGTTCTGCTGACCTTCATTGGGGTTCTCCTGGTCTTCATTGGGGTTCTCCTGGTCTTTATTGGGGTTCTCCTGGTCTTCATTGGGGTTCTGTTGGTCAGCATTGGGGTTCTCCTGGTTTACATATGTAGCTTTTTAATGGTTTGTTTTGGTTCTCCTGGTCTTCATTGGGGTTCTCCTGGTCTTCATTGGGGTTCTGTTGGTCTGCATTGGGGTTCTCCTGGTTTACATATGTAGCTTTTTAATGGTTTGTTTTGGTTCTGCTGGTCTTCATTGGGGTTCTCCTGGTCTTCATTGGGGTTCTTCTGGTCTTCATTGGGGTTCTGTTGGTCTGCATTGGGGTTCTCCTGGTTTACATATGTAGCTTTTTAATGGTTTGTTTTGGTTCTCCTGGTCTTTATTGGGGTGTTTTCCTGGTTTACATATGTAGTTTTGGTTCTGCTGACCTTTATTGGGGTTCTCCTGGTCTTTCTTGGGGTTCTCCTTGCCTTTCTTGGGGTTCTCCTGGTTTTTCTTGGGGTTCTCCTGGTTTGTGTGTGTAGCATTGTTATGGTTTCTCATCTGATGAGGTTCTTCTGGTTTCTCTTGGGGTTACATCTGGCTCATTATTGTTTCTGTTGGTTTCTAAAGGTTTTCTTCGTGTTCTCCTTTTTGAGGTTCTTCTGCTTTGTGGTTCTAAGCTGAGACTTATGAAATGTGTGTGTGTGGGTGTGTGTGTGTGTGTGTTATTTGCTGCAGTTTGCATCATGTTTTTTTTTTTTTCTGAACACCAAAGAACATGATCTCCTTATGAAGATGATGATGAAGAGGAGGAGGAGGGGAAGGTGAACCTTGTTCCAGTGATGAAGAACATCACACTGATGACAGTTCGAACCTGACTGACAAACAGAACGGAGAACCGGCTTTAAACCGAATGTACTGACGTCTCAGGTGAAGACAACGAGAGACGACTGATGAAGACGAATGACACACACACACACACACACACTTACACACACACACACTTACACACACACACACACACACACACACACTCACACTCCCGGTCCTCAGGCAGCCGGTTCCATCGTTATTCTCCGTCTGTCTGGCAGAACGGATGACGAGTCTGAACGCCGGCGACGTCCTGAGGTTCTGATCTGATTTCTTCGTCCCGAGCGTCGCAGTGATGAATCCGACGCCGCTCTCAGATCAGTCCATCTGCGGCGCCATCGTGAGGACCGGGGCTCCGCGGGGCAGGAGGGACCGGGGTATCGCGCCGAGGTCGGGTGGGGGAGGGGGTCAGGGTTATGTCCGAGGAGAGAGCGACCTCCTCCCTCACGCCCGAAGGTGGAGGGGAAACGGATTCTGATGAGATGACGGGATCAGACACGGGGGACGGGGGGTGAGGGGGGGGGGGGACGGATTTGATGCGAGTCACTTCAGGTCGAGGGGCCTTTGATGTAGAGCTGGAGGAGATGAGGGGTAACGAGAGGAAGACATTAAGGAGAATGCCGCGAAGGCTGAGTCTTTTAGGCTCGACTGAACCCCCCCCCCCCCGGCCCACGCGTTCTGATAAGGGTAATTACATATCGATTACGTTGCCGCTCCAATATCCGGCCTTGTCTTTAAACGGGACGGCTGCTCTCGCGGGAATTGATGTTTACAACGGAGAATCAGGAGGCGCGAGATAAACAGAGGCTCGCTGAAAAGCTTCAAACCCGTTATCACTTCCACCTTCCGTTCCAAGATTTATTACAGCCGAGCCGGGTTCCGTTAACGGCCCCGGTCCGCGTGAGATCGGACCCCTGCGGGGGGGGGGGGGGGGGGGTTAGTGGGTATCGACTGCTGTACAGAGTATAAAAATAACAGCACTGTACAGATATCAACTTCAGATAAACCCGTTCTGGGGGAATTCAGAATTCAGAGGGTTGCTTTGGGTCGTAGTCCTGCTGAAAAGAGCGGCGCCGGCTCTCCGACACGCGTCACACCGGGACGTCTTCAGACTTCTGAGGCGAACCTGGAGGAATCTTCAAACCATGTTGTATTTTCTGTCGATGACGCCTTGGTGCTGATGGGAGGAAGCGCTGAGTAAACAAGGCCGATAATGGACAAACCCGGGACCACGAGGACGTCTGTCTTTCCGTCCATCCATGCATCCACTTCCAAGGGGGTTTCCCTATGCCCATCCAGGGGAGAAGGAAACCAGAGAACCTGGAGGAGTCCCCAGCGCTGAGAGGAGAACATGCCAACCATTTAGCCACCAAGCCGCTCTCCTCCATCCTTATAATGAACATATTCCTGATCTTCTCCCTCCTCCTCAACATCTTCATTTCATATGGAGGAAGACCCCACCCCTCCCCCGTCCTACGGCATAGCCCCCCCTCCCCCACCTTTTCAGAGACGGGACCTGGAACCCTCCCCGTGGCCGCGCATGCTGCGTGATCTTTACCTGAGAACCGAACGCCGATGGAAGCGTGGCCGCGGGAGCCGATAAGGATAAGGCACGGGGTGCACAGGGAAAGGTCACGGCGGCGCGCAGGACACACGTCCATTCGTCCCGCGGCGCCGATTGGACACGCTGAAGGGCAGTCATGCATATTTAGAGACGCCGAGATTTAATCTGCGCTTGATTGACGGCCGGAGGCTATTAAACCCAAGATTATAATTGTTTGGCCTTTCTCGACCACACACTCTCTCTCTCTCTCTCTCTCACCGTCCATGTCTCTCTCTCTCTCTCTCTCTCTCTCTTTGTTTATCCGCAGATCCGCAGTGTTTTCTCCACCCTGTAGGCGGGGTCATGACGTGGTTCCAGGTCCAGAACGTGCATCATGCCTGAAGTCCATGGACTCGAGGACCTGTTCATTGAGACGGGGTTCGAGCTGAAGGATGGCGCTCGTGTTCGGGGCGACATTCACAAGCTACAGTCGCGGTCAAATTTATATAGCAATTATAGATCGGCCGTAACTTATGACACGTCCAGAACAGACGCTGAGTGATGGTTGGAACCCTGAATGAGCCTCCAGACCACAGAACCGCACTGTTCCACTGACCGGCCGTTTCATCAGGTTTACTTATCTGTTTCTCCTCATCCTCTATCGTTCCCGAGGTCAAACCGTGCTCCTCGTTATGTCCATATATGGCTCTTTGGCTCCGAACAGGATGTTAGAATGTGAATAAATGGGACCGCGGACCGTGATGGAGGACTACAGAATGACTACAGTGGTTTATGACCTGCTTATTTTTATTAATGTTGTTTTTTTTTAAGGTTATAAGCTTTTGGAAATTCTCAACCTCATTATAATATTCATTTATTTTCGCAGCTCCGCTGACCTTCATCCATCCAGGATGGATTTTCTGAAACATCTAGACGGTATCTGTGAGAACCCTACAAAGAAGATCTAAGAAGGTATGCTGGACGGAGTGTTGAAGGTCTTCAAGACATCGCCGTTATTCTGCGAGAAAGACTGCGAGACAATCCTGGGCATGTCTTAGGTATCTGGAGGGTCACAGTTTCTGGAGGGTCTAAGTGTTCTAGAGGGTCTCGGGTTTCTGGAGGTCTCAGGTTTCTGGAGGGTCTCAGTGTTTCTGGAGGGTCTCAGGTTTCTGGAAGGTCTCAGTGTTCTGGAGGGTCTCAGGTTTCTGGAGGGTCTCAGTGTTCTGGAAGGTCTCAGTGTTCTGGAGGGTCTCAGGTTTCTGGAGGGTCTCAGTGTTCTGGAGGGTCTCAGGTTTCTGGAAGGTCTCAGTGTTCTGGAGGGTCTCAGGTTTCTGGAAGGTCTCAGTGTTTCTGGAGGGTCTCGGGTTTCTGGAGGGTCTGAGTGTTCTAGAGGGTCTCAGGTTTGTGGAGGGTCTGAGTGTTCTAGAGGGTCTCAGGTTTCTGGAGGGTCTCAGTGTTCTGGAGGGTCTCAGGTTTGTAGAAGGTCTCAGTGTTCTGGAGGGTCTCAGGTTTGTAGAAGGTCTCAGTGTTCTGGAGGGTCTCAGGTTTCTGGAGGGTCTCAGTGTTCTAGAGGGTCTCGGGTTTCTGGAGGGTCTCAGTGTTCTCGAGGGTCTTGGGTTTCTGGAGGTCTCAGGAAATTCTCAACCTCATTATATTATTAAATTATTTTCGCAGCTCCGGCGACCTTCCTCCGTCCAGGACGGATTTTTCTGAAACATCTGGACGGTATCTGTGGGAACCTTACAAAGAAGATCTAAGAAGGTATCCTGGAACCATGAGAACCCCTTTTGGTGTCCCTCCAGCTGACTCGTGAGTTGTGTTGATGTAGAGTTCTAACACTGAAGGTTATTTATGTAGTTTGAGGAACGTCCGGTCGATCCGTCAGTTACAGAATAAATTGTAATAAGTCGGCGGCCGACGCCGGTGTCGCGGCGCGAGCTTCTATTTCATGGCAGAGTAAGTCGAATGCAGAAAGATTCATTTTGTAATTTCACCTCGCCGCTCTTTCCGTTAGCGAGCTAATAGATGCAGGTCCATACATGATTAATGAAGCCGGCCGGCCGGGCCAAAACACTCAGCCTCAATAATTCATATTTAGGTCCGGCTGATCAATTCCTCTTTCCTGCAGCCCTTTCTTTCCTGCTGCACACACGCTTTATTCATCTGTTGCTGCGTAATGTGCGCAGCCTTCATCCTCCGTACGTTAAAAACACACCAACAAAGATTCGAACCTGATTTTAAAGTGAGCAAAAGTATTCAGACACCCAGCAGGAGGTTTGATGGCTTTGGGTTTGGGTTGCCTTCACTGCGTCCTCCATCCAGGAGAAGCTTCTGTGAGGTCGGACTCATAACCTCCATTCTAGTTCATCCCTGATGTCTGAGAGGTTCAGGTCCGGGCCCTGTGGGGGTCAGTCAGGTTCTTCCACACCAAAATTCACCCAACAGTCGTTTAGCCGATGCCTTTTTTTATCCAAAGCGACTTACAAGTATCCCATGTTTTGGGGTCAGAACACAGGGGTACATACAGAACCCCAGGAGCAGTGAGGGGTAAGGGTCCTGCTCAAGGAGCCACATTGGCAGACCAGAGATTTGAACCCACAACTCCTGGATCGTTAGCTCAACACCCGAACCACTGAGCTACCACGTCCTTCAGGAACAGAAAAGGTCCTTCCTCAATCTGTTACCACAAGGTCAGAGGCATGCAGTTGTCCAAAAAATCACCCCCTCACCAAATTTTACAGTTGGTACGATGGGGTCAGACAGGTATTCTGCTAAAATTTGCCAAACCCAGACTTCAAGGAACTTTATTTCTAAAGCACGTTTTACAACAGTCCATTATGGGAATGCAGCTTTATGGCGTTGCACAGGACAGCAAACCGAAGCGTTTCTGGAGGGTCTCTGGTTTTTGGAGGGTCTCTGGTTTTTGGAGGGTCTCTGGTTTCTGGAGGGTCTCTGGTTTTTGGAGGGTCTCTGGTTTCTAGAGGTCTCAGGTTTCTGGAGGCCTTGGGTTTCTGAAGGGTCTCAGGTTTCAAGAGGGTCTCTGGGTTTTAGAGGGTCTCAGGTTTCTGGAGGGTCTCTGGTTTTTAGAGGGTCTCTGGTTTCTGGAGGGTTTCGGGTTTTTAGAGGGTCTCTGGTTTCTGGAGGGTTTCGGGTTTCTGGAGGGCCTTGGGTTTCTGAAGGGTCTCAGGTTTCGAGAGGGTCTCTGGGTTTTAGAGGGTCTCAGGTTTCTGGAGGGTCTCTGGTTTTTAGAGGGTCTCTGGTTTCTGGAGGGTTTCGGGTTTTTAGAGGGTCTCTGGTTTCTGGAGGGTTTCGGGTTTCTGGAGGGCCTTGGGTTTCTGAAGGGTCTCAGGTTTCGAGAGGGTCTCTGGGTTTTAGAGGGTCTCAGGTTTCGAGAGGGTCTCTGGGTTTTAGAGGGTCTCAGGTTCCTGGAGGGTCTCTGGTTTTTAGAGGGTCTCTGGTTTCTGGAGGGTTTCAGGTTTCTGGAGGGCCTTGGGTTTCTGAAGGGTCTCAGGTTTCGGGAGGGTCTCGGGTTTCTGGGGGGTCTCTGGTTTGCACAGGAATCTGGACCTCCAAAGAGGAATCCGAAGCAACAGTGTCAAGACAAAACTCTCCTTTACGTTATTTTTTACAGAAGGAACCTTGTGAGGACCAGTGGGGAACACAGATGATGATGGAATATTCGGAACCCTCTCAGGTTCCTGTCAATGGGAACTGTAAATACGGACGTGTCCCTAAACTTTCGGCTGAGCGTACACTTTTGAGAGCGAGGTTCTTATTTATTGTGAGATGTCAGATCCCGGCGTCGTCACATTTGATCCAGTGTGAGCCGAGATCAAAGACGTGTCTCAGAACGGAGTCCAGGACGGGTTACGACTTCAAACGGAACGTCAGGAACGGGAGCGGCGGTCGGCTCGCGGGGTCGTCAGATTAGCCATCAGATTAGCGACGCTGTCTTTAATCCAGTGGGATCTGGGATTATTCCACATTCCGCACAAAAGCTGGAACACAAAACGTCCGAGGAGTCAAAGCGTCGGTCCCGCATCGTCCAGCTCGGGTTGGGATCGGGGTTCCGATGCTGTCAATCGTCTTCCCCTAGGTCCTGTTTTTAGGGTGTTCCATACGCTCGTCTCTGCACTGTATCAGGAACTGAGATTATCTTTCTTTTTGTAATATCTGCTTTCACGTGTTCTTTGTTCTTTGTTATTAAATCCCGGTTCCGCCGTTTCAGAATGAAGCGGCGGGTTCTCCGTCGTCATGCCTCTCGGTTTATATCTTTATGTCTGTAGCAGCAGGAGATTACAGAGTTGGACTGTCACTCTCACTCTGAAGACTTTATTGCTTGCTGTGTTAAGCATATGGACCTGCTGTTGCCAGTGGCAACCGAGATAAAGAGCGGGAGACGGAGCGTTGCAGACGGAGCGTTGCAGACGGAACGTTGCAGACGGAGCGTTGCAGACGGAGCGTTGAAGGTCTTCAAGACATCGCCATTATTCTGCGAAAAAGACTGAGATACAATCCTGGGCACGTCTCTGATATCTGGAGGTTCTGTGTTCTAGAGGGTCTCAGGTTTCTGGAGGGTCTCAAGTTTCTGTAGGTCTTTAATTTCTGGAGGGTTTCTGGAGGTCTTAGGTTTCTGTAGGTCTCTAATTTCTGGAGGGTCTCAGTGTTCCAGAGGGTCTCGGGTTTCTGGAGGTCTTAGGTTTCTGAAGGGTCTTAGGTTTCTGTAGGTCTCTAATTTCTGGAGGGTCTCAGTGTTCCAGAGGGTCTCGGGTTTCTGGAGGTCTTAGGTTTCTGGAGGTCTTAGGTTTCTGTAGGTCTCTAATTTCTGAAGGGTCTCAGTGTTCTAGAGGGTCTCGGGTTTCTGGAGGTCTTAGGTTTCTGGAGGGTCTCAGGTTTCTGTAGGTCTTTAATTTCTGAAGGGTCTCAGTGTTCTAGAGGGTCTCGGGTTTCTGGAGGTCTTAGGTTTCTGGAGGGTCTCAGGTTTCTGTAGGTCTCTAATTTTTAAAGGGGCTTAGTGTTCTAGAGGGTCTCGGGTTTCTGGAGGTCTTAGGTTTCTGGAGGGTCTCAGGTTTCTGTAGGTCTCTAATTTCTGGAGGGTCTCAGTGTTCTAGAGGGTCTCGGGTTTCTGGAGGTCTCAGGTTTCTGTAGGTCTTTAATTTCTGAAGGGTCTCAGTTTTCTAGAGGGTCTCGGGTTTCTGGAGGTCTTAGGTTTCTGGAGGGTCTCAGGTTTCTGTAGGTCTCTAATTTCTGGAGGGTCTCAGTGTTCTAGAGGGTCTTGGGTTTCTGGAGGGTCTTAGGTTTCTAGAGGGTCTCATGTTTTTGGAGGGTCTCCGGTTTGTGAAGGGTCTCAGGTTTCTGTAGGTCTCTAATTTATGGAGGGTCTCAGTGTTCTAGAGGGTCTTGGGTTTCTGGAGGGTCTCTGGTTTCTAGAGGGTCTCATGTTTTTGGAGGGTCTCCGGTTTGTGAAGGGTCTCTGGTTTCTGGAGGTCTCTGAGAGAACATACAAAAGCTCTGACTTCTCCGTTCTACCACAACCATGCGAGAGAACCATTACCGAACATCTCCCTTATTTTAGATTTCACTTGCGCCCCCACGGGGGCGTGTCGCTGCGCCGCAGGTGCCGTGATGAGACGCAGTCCTGACCTCGACCCCCCCCCCCCCCCCCCCCCCCCCCCCCCCCCCCCCCAGTTTCCGTTCTCAGAACCTGCTCCGTTTAGTTTGTGATCTGGATTAATGAATGTAATTAACGCGTTCTCCGAGACTATAAAAAACCACGCAGACTTTAAATGAGGAAAGCAAACGGGCGTCTGCACGAGCGCCTCCTCATTAATCACCGGAACACAGGTGAAGGGTTCCCACAGCTCCCCCTGCTGGAACTCCAAAAAACAATCCCTCATTCACATCATCTACATCCGTTAATTACAACAGAACCTCTACAGAACCTGCGGCCCAGTTCACTGCTTTATTAAATGAGGGGACTAGAGTCCAGTACACTAGACCGAGGGCACTTAATCAACATGCTTTGTGTACTCAAAACATTTTGGGGAGGAGTGACGCACCTCCATCCATCCATCATCTTCATCTTAATCTACTATTAGGGTCGTTGGGGAGGAGGGGTTCCCCATGCCCATCCGGGGGAGAAGGTTTTGGGTTACACACCCAGAACAGGACGCCAATCCTTCTCTGGGCACACACGCAAATTGCCCCATATAGAGTGTGTGTGTCTATGTGAGTGAATGTGTGTCCAGCGATGGAATGGCGCCCTGTGCTGGGTATATAACCCGAAACATTCTTCAATGAAGATAAATGGGCATGGGGACCCCCCCCCCGCCCACCCATGACCCTCGTAGAGAATTAAGCTAAAAATAATGAATGAATAGTAATACCACAGCTCGCTTTGCACACGGACCTTCTGCAGAATAAATGGTGTGGTTCTAAACCCAAAAAAAATGAGAGGCGTCCACATAGTTCTGATGTGCCTCGCCCGTTCTGTTTGTTTACGTCTCCTGAATAGCTTCTCAATGTGCTTTCTCATTAGTTCTCTCTCTCTCTCTCTCTCTCTCTCTGATCATTAATTCTCGGCTTTAGCTAAAAACTGATCAGTCATGTGGGGGGGACGTTCTCGCGGGCGGAACCGGCTAGTGGTGCTGATGAAACAGCTATAAAATCTGCATTAGTTTAAAGCTGGGGAGGTTTAGGGAGCCCATTATCAGCCGGGCGTATCGGTGTAGGACACGCAGGCTACAAACAAACGACGTTCCTTCAAAGATCCCGTAAACTGCTGCACCTTCAGTAATCACAGTTCTGCAGTCACACTGACGGGGGGATGGTGGTGGTGGTGGTGGTACCGGTGGATCAGCCACAGCAGTGTCACTGCAGTACTGAGAGTCACCCACCACCCTAATGACACCTGGGATCGTCACAGCGTGAAGGGTGGACTACAGAATGGACCTGTAGAACTACAAAGTCCATCTGTAAGATGGTCGAGCTGATGGGACACATAATGAGGCAAAGCGATGAGGTGGTGGTTCTGATACCCGTGCCTCGAGCGGGCAGACCCAAGTAGCTGTAGAAGGAACCTGCTGGTCCGATCAGCCCTCCGTAGTCAGACACGTTGTTTACAAACTAATGTCTGACGCATCACTTCCTGTCGCTGCCCCCCCCCCTCCCCCTGCAGGAGTTCCATTTTCCGGCGTAATGTTCTCCTGTAATGGCACGTGAAAAAGCAACCGAGCAGCTAATTGAGATCTGCGCGTCCGGGCCCGGCGAGGCCGCGGGGAGCCATCTGCCAAATGTTCGGCACGTCGTAGTTCATTTGCCGCCGACATCCTCAACAGCCCTCGAAGACAAGACCCTGCTGTAGAGCCTCAACCTGGCAGGAGGTGAGCACGAGCCGGCGAGGGAGCGCGCCAGGACGACCACGCTGAATCAGAGACGGGTTCGGATTCAGGTAAGTTCAAGTTCAATTCATTTATTTATTTATATAGACGTTTTTTTTTTGACAATCGTACGTCGTCACAGAGCAGCTTTACAGACTTCTAAACCTTCAAACGCCCAAGGAGCAAGACCATGAGGCGGCGGCAAGACAAAACTCCCTGTTATGCTGATGTTTTAAGGAAGAAACCTTGTGAGGACCGAGGCTCAGTGGGGGACACATCCTCCTTGAGCATCATCAGTGTGGGACAGCCATGTACAGATTGTGTGGTGACCCGTATTTAACAATTGGACAACTCTACAAGTCCATTGAGGGCGTCCTGCAGGACCGCCGGTCCAATAGAACTCCAAGTAACCGTCGTAGCTTCAGTTCTTCAGCAGAACCATGGCTGAAGAGCTGACCACACCTCCAGGAAATGAGGCGACACCTCAGCGGGACACATCATGACCCTCTGCTCTGAACCTGAGACATTATGTTGAGGTACCTGGACATCGCTCTGATGAAGACGTCCGCAGAACGTTCTCATCTGCATCATCGCAGACGTTACAAGGCGTCTTCACCTCAACAGAACCCAGAACCCTGAGCGGGAACTGAGTGAGCGTAAAGCAAAACGTTCCGTTGGCCCCGAGTTCTGCTGTTTGTTGTTGAAGACGTTCCTTCGGTCTACACTCCCACTCAGGAAAAGAAACAATACCCCGCTCCGTTGGCCCCCGGGTCCCCGGCGGGGATTTGACCTTGCCAAGAAGAGCTTGTGTGTGATATAAAGCTTTTATTCTGGATCTCCGGAGGAACGTTCTGCTTTCCATTAGACATCTGATGCAGCTCATCTCTCCAGGGACTCCCTCCCACCGCCGCAGGTCTTTCAGACCTGGCTTCGGTTCCTCTCTCTGTCTCTCTCTCTCTCTTTCTCTCGCTCACAGGTTCCGTGTCCTGTGGGTTCCGTGATTCATTCCTCTTCAACAGGTCACGCGGCGCTCGCAGGTCCAGGCGGCTCCATCACGCTCGGCGGCCTCGTCGGGCAGAGTTATGGGTGGACGAGCTAATCCATCATCTGAGATCGCGTTCCTGGAGGGAAGGAAATGTATCAGGTGCCATGCCCGGTTCTACTTCATTACCCAGGAACGTATTGGAAACCCTGACAGGTGAGAAATAACTCGGTATGATGGAGCTCATCGGAACGTCGATGTAGCAGACGGCGGACGTCGATAATGGCGCGTCTGTCTGCGTCACGCCGTGGAAGTGATACCGGCCCGGGCGATCCAGGTCACTGAACGATGGGATGGAACCGGCTGCGCTGAAGACTTTGAGGACCCTTCCTTCATTTCCCTCGAACATCAGAATCGGGTTCTGTGATTATTTTCTACATCTGATGTGGGGGGTGAGGAGGTGTCCTGTGTCCTGTTTCCTGTTACCGTCTCGTTTTAATGTCTTTTGAAGGAGAGGTGGCAGAGCCGAGAAGCCGAGAAGCTCTCCGTCGCTCGTGATCGATAGGCTCAGTATTAATGCTTCGGCGTGCTAATGAGTCCGTCTTATTTTCTAATTAGTCAAGGTACTAACTCCCTGCTAGCCCATGCTTAATGAGTCCTGAGTCCTAATAAGTCTTGTGGGGAGACGGTGACGTCTTGCTGGACTGATGCTGGCTGAGTGAGATTGATTCCCGGTGCGTCTTCAGTGCTTATCGCTGGAGTTCCGCGCTTTCAAACCGAGTGTGGATGATCTAAGACAGCGGGAGTCTGTAGAAGCATCGTTCTATGTCGCCGCCGGACTGATGAATCTGTAATTAAAAAGTGAAACCCCAGTTTCACCAGCACAGTTTCCTTGGCTTGGTTTCCTTGGCATAGTTTCCTCAGCAAGATTTTCTAGACACAGTTTTGTTGGCATGGTTTCACAGGTGCAGTTCCCTCCACATGTTTTAATTGGCACAGTTTCCACTGCATGGTTTCCCTTGCAGTTTCCTCCACATTAGTCTCCTTGGCACAGTTTCTTCCACATAGTCTCCT
>JAFMOD010000718.1:130211-142107 GCA_019802435.1 Corydoras maculifer
ATCAGGATTCGAACCCTGCATGTTCCTGTGCGCGAGGCAGAAGTGCCGATGGCGCCGCACAACATGATGAAGACATGTAATGGTTAAGCTTCACTGCCACCTGCTGGCCACTCTGCTCAGCGACGGCGCTGTGAGTCCCTGCAGACGGTCCTCGGTGCGAAAGTGAGAACCCAAACGCGGCGACGGCAGACGGCGCATTCTGAGGAATGCTAAACACAGAGTCCATAACGCGCGCTGGCACGAACGCCGGCGTGTTCGGAGTTTCCGCGCAGACGTGCCGCCAAAGTGGATGGAAATGGACTTGGACGGAGAAAGTAATCGGTCTGATGAGCGTCCCTCCATCTGGACGCAGCGGCCCGTCCAAACGACCTCTCGCACGGCGCCGGAATTTCATCAGTGGAGGCGGCGCCCGCGTTGGCACCGAGACTCGGGACTGGACGCTCCTCATCACGGCAACTCGACGCAAACGCCGCCACGAAACGCTCCCACAGCGCATTACAGAACAGCCTCGCTCCACCCCGCCATGTGACACCGCCATGTGACTGCGCCGTCACCTCAGGGGGTTGCTCAGACGCTGACAGGTCCGCGGGGTGCTGCATGGTGCGCCGCCTGTTCCGCGTCCCGATTAATCAAATGAATGGAGAGGTGGACAGGCTCCGCCCCTTTACTGTCTTAGATAAGGGTGTGATGTAGCCGAGGCCTTCACCCAAAAAGAGCCGAGCAGCTCGAGAGAAGGACGTCAGTGTAATGGAGAATGCGGTGGAGAGATGGTGGAGGACCAAGAGACAGGAGAGAGAAGACACTGGACGTGATGAAGATGAAGGTCATCAGATGAAGAAGGTCTTCTGGGAGCTACACTCTGACGGAGAAGGAAAGCGTCCTCTGAGGGACATCTTCCTTCCTCATTGGACTTCAGTGTGACATCACAGAACATGGCGATGGTCCCTGCCACCCCCGCGACTCCGGTTCCTGAGGAACGGCGTGAGAGGAACCGTCCTGCAGCCGGAACGCAAACCCGGTGTAATGAGACGTGGAAAAAGAAAACGAGAGACTTCAATTAAATGAATCAGATTTCACGCCCAGACGAAGAAACTCAACCATTAAATCATAAAAGAGAGAGAGAGAGAGAGAGAGAGAGTGGCTCTGAATCCTGATCATCTCACATCACGGAGCTGAGGGTCGGCCACAGCGCCCCCTGCTGCAGTGAGGGTGAAGGGTCTTGCTCATTGAGCCACGATGGTGAAGCTGGGATTCGAACCCATGAACCCATTTGAACCCTTGTTGTTCTGACGTTGCTGCATGGACGTGTTCCACAGAAAATACAGGACGTTCCGGTCACCGGTGCTCACAGGGTCCTGCGGGGGGGACGATGTCCACCTCTGTCCATGGTGCTGAACATCAGAGAACCGAGGAACGGGGACAGAACTGATGGAACTGAAGAACTCCATCTGTATGATGGAGCTGATACAGAAGACCTCAGAGCTCTACGGTTCTACAAACGGTTGTGGAAAAGCAGAGGGAGGGGCTTCATTTGGACCTGCCCCGCCCTGTCTGGCAGAGAGACCAGACATCGTGTCCACCGCACACACACCCCCCCCCCCCCCCCCCAATGCTGAACGCAGCAGACGTTCCAGAGCCTGGAGGAGCAGCTGGGTGTTTGGAGGCGTCCTCATACTTTCGGCGGGCGGAGGATTTCCGGCTGAGTGTGCGGTTTGACGCTTGAACAATAACGCTGACGGTTCGAATGGAGGAGTCTCTGATCTACAGCGCTGAGTTATGACTCCATTAAAGGATCTGATACCTCTGAAAAATCAGGAATGGGAAAAGTTTTTCAATCTCTGCTTCACGCCTCATTTCACCGGGATGGAGAATATTCCCCCCCCCCCCGCCACCGCCGCCGCCGCCTGCATTTTATATTAGGAAGACCTTTTAAAAGCTCTGACCTCACAGCCGGCACGTCTCCACAGCTCGTCATCGTCACACGGCGTCTCGTCAAGGACGCGGCGGGTGCGTTTAAACGCCGCCCCGGCGGATCGTGGTCAACTGGACGCGCCGGTCAGAGTTAGGACTCCCAGAGGTGTAGTCCCACCCATAACGACTCATCTTAGCCAATCAGCCAATCAGCTTACAGCAGTGCAGGCTGAAGTGTCAGTAGAGTGCCCTGTAGTGTGGCATGGTTGTTGGTACCAGACAGGCTGCATCCTGCAAACAAAGCGAACAGATAAACGCTCTCTGATGTTCACGAGTGGAAAAGCAAACCTTAAGGCTGATGGGCTACAACGGCTCGAGATGAACCAAGGCTGGCACGGTCCAAAAACCTGACCGAGAGGACTCGACGCGGTGGAGAACCATCGGGGTGAAGACTGCAGGAGGAGCGTCGGGTCGGTATGTGGGAGGCGTGGCTCCACCCACTTGTGGAGGTGAGGTTCCCGCGGCGCGGCGGTCGTCCACCCCGTCCACCCGGTTCTGGATATGTTCGTATCATGTCCATCCAGGGGAGAACGTTTCGGGGGCTGGACAGATACACCCAGGACAGGGGGGCAGTCTATCACTGAACAGACACTCACTTACTCTATATGGGGCAATTTGGAGAACTCAATTGACCTTGATCCATGTTTTTGGACTGTGGGAGGAAACCGGAAAACCTGGAGGAAACCCACGCGGACACGGGGAGAACATGGAAACTCCACCCAGATGGGGATTCGAACCGGGAATCCCTAGAGCTGAGAAGAGAACATGCTAAACCACTAAGCCACCATGCCGCCCTAGAACTGAACCCAATCATTTCAAATATACCAGGATTGACCATCCAGTCTGAGAAACCCCTCCCCCGTCAGTTTACCTGTATCATCATCATCATCATCATCATCATCATTCAGAAGCGAGCGCTCCGGCTCCCTCTGCAGACACTGCAGTTACATCACACGGCGGCGCCGCAGATACGAACACAAACATATCGACCGCCCGCCTTCACACGTCCAATTACTCCAAATACGAGACATCGGGGGGAGGGGGGAGGAGGGGGGGAGGAGGGGAGGAGGAGGAGGAGGAGGAGGAGGAGGAGGAGGCACACGCCTATACAGATGTAAAGCACGCGTGATGGCGCGCCACAGACGCCCCCCCGACCTCGTTTGATCTCCCGATACTGAGAGCTCCTCCGTCAGCTCTTCTGCACCACCGTCAGCGCCGACGTGCTCGCTCACCTAAAGCCCGGCCCTCGGCAGAATCGGGAGGTTCTGGACCGCTCCTCTCAGCCGGGGGCCTGACGGGGGGGGGTTCAGATAATCGCCTCCATCCACACAAAGTGCACCTCCTCTTTAAGAGCGACCTTTGTTCCGACGATGGAGCAGAACGACCACCTGAAGCCCCGCCCCCAACACCACTCCTGTGTCATTAACCCTCACACGCACCTCCATCCAGACAACCTCACCACCTCCTGCTGCCTCCACGGCTCACGGTGATGTCGGTCCGAGGTCCCCTGAACCACCTCAGGTTCTCCGACTACGCCTAACTGATGGTGTGTGTGTGTGTGTGTGTGTGTGTGTGTGTGTGTGTGTGGTTACAAAAAGGGAACCTCATTAAAGAACCAACAAGGAGCTCCATCAGTTCTGAAGGAGAGAACATCTGAATCTAAACCAGCGCAGCAGCACGAGGTTCACATTTAAACCCAACCGCGAGTAAATGAACACACACACACACACACACACACACACACACACACACACACACACACACACACACACACACACACACACACTCCATCACTTCCTCTCACCTCGCTGTCAGCACAATGAAAGACTTCAGCAGCATCTCGGGATCTGAATCATGTTCAGAATCACAGCCTCTCAGTCAGAGCGAGACGCCGCCGAGACCAATCTGACAGCTGACGAGAGCAACACGCTGCACACACACACACACACACACACACACACACACACACTCACACACACACACTCACACACACACACAGCTTATTGTAATTAGGTTCTTTATCCTGATCACCGTCGTTAAATTCACTCCACATTAAACATGTGTGTGTTTACTCACACACTGAACACCGGGGGCGCCCCAGTTTACTCTCAGGGGTACAGTGGGGGGGGGGTCTGGGGTTGGAGTCTTGTACAGAGGTCGTGAGGGCGTGATGTCTGTTCGGTGTTTGGTGCATCAGTGAGGGTCAGCACCTCTGATCCGCCTGCACCTCGATCCCACCACCACCGGGTTTCACAGACGTGCAGGGGTTCTACCACCACACACACCGCGGGACGTCTCGTCTGCGTCCCACGCACGCCACGGAACGTCTCGTCTGCGTCCCACGCACGCCGCGGAACGTCTCGTCTGCGTCCCACGCACGCCACGGAACGTCTCGTCTGCGTCCCACGCACGCCGCGGAACGTCTCGTCTGCGTCCCACGCACGCCGCGGAACGTCTCGTCTGCGTCCCACGCACGCCGCGGAACGTCTCGTCTGCGTCCCACGCACGCCGCGGAACGTCGCGTCTGCATCCCACACACACAATATTATAAAAAAAGAAAGCGTCTCCTGCTCCCCGACCAAAATATAAATCCATCAGATTTAGAGATCCAATATTAAAGAGGACAACGCGGACGCCGTCACCGAGACACCGAGACACAGAGACACCGCGAGCGGCAGACGAGTGCAGAGTCAGCACCAAGTCCGGCGTCAGGCCTGCAAACATAAAGAAAACATTCATTCATTCATTCATTCATTATCTTCCGCTTATCCTCTATTAGGGTCGCGGTGGGGTTCCCCATGCCCATCCAGGGGAGAACGTCTCGGGCGCTGGGCAGATAGACCCAGGACAGGGCGCCAATCCATCGCTGGGCACACACTCACTCACACAGACACACTCTAAATTGGGCAATTTTGAGAATTCAATTAACTTGATCCATGTTTTTGGACTGTGGGAGGAAACCGGAAAACCCGGAGGAAACCCACGCAGACACGGGGAGAACATGGAAACTCCACCCAGATGGGGATTCGAACCGGGAATCCCTAGAGCTGAGAGGCGAATGTGCTGACCACTAAGCCACCGTGCCACCTAAAGAAAACATGGTTTACTTAAATATCACACCATTAAAACCTGAAATCAGCTCCGGCTTTCCCATTCCACTGTAACTGAGCAACACACACACACACACACACACACACACACACACACACAGATCCTCCCAGATGACGGTGATGTTTAAGCAGGACTCTGACACTTAAGATGATATCCTCTGGATATCCGTTTTTATTAAAGAGCGGCGCCGAGGCAGAAATGCACCACCATGGAAATCAGCGCAGCCGCAAATCACTGCGCAGACGCACGCTACAACAGGAAATTGGACCAGTGATTTGGATTTTTATAGTGCAAGGTTATACGATGACCCCACACACACACACACACACACACACACACACACACACACACACACACACCTTTCAATTACTGCACCTTGGCAGGCTTGAGGATTTGGAAATGGGCTCCGACGTTCCGTGTGAGGAATTCCAATATCAGTCCAGAGAGATCTGGAGGGTTCCCTCACTTTACTGAATGAACACGGAGAACACGGAGAACATTAAGAACATGGAGAACACAGAGAACATTAAGAACATGGAGAACATGGAGAACACAGAGAACACGGAGGAACACGGAGAACACGGAGGAACACGGAGAACACAGAGAACACAGGGAACACGGAGGAACATGGAGAACACAGAGAACATTGAGAACACAGAGAACACGGATAACATGGAGAACATGAAGAACACGGAGGAACATGGAGAACACAGAGAACATTGAGAACACAGAGAACACGGATAACATGGAGAACATGAAGAACACGGAGGAACATGGAGAACACAGAGAACATTGAGAACACAGAGAACACGGATAACATGGAGAACATGAAGAACACGGAGGAACACGGAGAACATTGAGAACACGGAGAACATGGAGGAACATGGAGAACACGGAGAACATGGAGGAACATGGAGGAACATGGAGGAACATGGAAAACACGGAGGAACATGGAGAACAGGGAGGAACATGGAGAACACAGAGAACACGGAGGAATACGGAGGAACATGGAGAACAGGGAGGAACATGGAGAACAGGGAGGAACAGGGAGGAACACGGAGGAACATGGAGAACAGGGAGGAACAGGGAGGAACATGGAGAACAGGGAGGAACACGGAGGAACATGGAGAACAGGGAGGAACACGGAGGAACATGGAGAACAGGGAGGAACAGGGATAACACAGAGAACACAGAGAACACGAAAACACGGAGAACACAGAGAAACATGAAGAACAGGGAGGAACACGAGCAGGTTAATAAAGTTAACTAGTTAACTTAAGTTAACTTAACTAATACACATCAACCAGAGGACCAAAATTTCAACCTTAATATCTCACAATCAGACATTATTATTATTATTATTATAATTATTATTATTATGATTATGATTATTATTATTATTATGATTATTATTATGATGATGATGATGATGATGATGAGGATGATTAGTTTAAAGTTGAGTTCCGAGGTTAAAAGGTCTTACTGTTCTGTGAAGTTATTCCATCAGACTCTGAAGCGGAACGTTAATTGTTACAGGGCTTCATATCGAGTAGAACAAAGCAGAACGGAGCTCGGTAACCTGTACAAGGTCGCGCTCGCTCTTCATTTATTACTCTATAGATCCAGAACGGAGACGACCTTCAACAGAGACAGAATAAAGAACCCGGGTTCTAAAGGACAAAAGTCTGCAGTGAAGACAACGACCCTGACGCTGCAGCACTGTACATCAGTATAGAACACAGCGCACACACTCACACACTCACACCTGATACACAATGCACACACAGTACACACAATAAACCCTGTACACCGGGCACACCCTGCACACCCGATATGCAATGAGCAAAGAGCAACAGACTCGGCTGCAGAACGAGGCCAGAGGATGATCTGAATCTATAGGTCCACCATACCGTCCTAAAGACCGCCGCCCCTCTGCCCCCCCGCCCCCCCGCCGTGTGGGCTGATGGACGTTTGTACAGCAGAGACGCCGTGATGCCGCTGATGGCGCATCAGTCCTGAGCTCCCTCTTGAAGACAGGTGTTAATTAAACAGCTAATTATTTTTTTGGATACTAATTAACGTGGCATTTGCACGTCAGTCTGTGAACGGCGGCGGCGCAGCGTCGGACGACTCGGGGTGACGCATCACACCACGCAACACGCACAGAGGTGCCGCGGGCTGACTGCAGACGAGAACAGACCCGAGACAGCAGTCAGGGTCCTCATTCCACCCCTCTGTCTGTTACGGTTCAGATGGGTGTTAATGTCGTCTGATCGTACGGCGCCGCCCTGCCCCGCCCCGCCCCGCCCCGCCCCGCCCGTCCATCAGAGCCCCATGACGAGGAGAATCCCGGCGTTCTGAGATTGAGGACATTGGAATATTAAAATCATTTCAGTTCTCATTACCTCCTGAGTGCAAACGAGCGCGAGGTCGGCAGACCTCATTAAAACAGCGCCTCCTGTGTTCAGGAACGAGTCGATCCTGCGGGGCATCACCGCCGTAATGAGGACGCAGCACTGCGGGGACAAGGACACATCCCCCCACAGCCCCACCCCCTCAGACAGGAAGTGATTGTTTGCACAGCAATCAATCAATCAATCAATCAGCTTTACAGCAAATCAATTCCATGGCAGCGGGGAACCTCAGAGCGCCATCTCCAGGGCGGCAGTGGTTGTGCAGTCTGAGGCTGAGCAGAGCGTTTATTCATCACTCAGATCACAGCGGGTTCAGTTCTGTGTTCTTTATTCTCCAGAGGAACCGCCAGATGATGAACGAGGAGAGAGAAGAGGACAGTCTCTCTGTACCGCAACAGAGGGTTTACTTCAACAGCACCACCCACACACACCTCACACACACCTCACACCTCACACACACCTCACACACCTCATAAGCAGGGTGGAGATTTAGAGAGGTATTTAAATCAACACAGACAGAAAACTGATGACTGTCAGAGATCAAGGCCTAAATATCTGCACCTATCTGCCATAGGTAACCATAGACCACTGTACAGAACCACAGACCACCGTACAGAACCACAGACCACTGTACAGAAACACAGACCACTGTACAGAACCACAGACCATACCGTACAGAACCACAGACCACTGTACAGAACCACAGACCACTGTACAGAACCACAGACCACCGTACAGAACCACAGACCACCGTACAGAACCACAGACCACTGTACAGAACCATAGACCACTGTACAGAACCACAGACCATACCGTACAGAACCACAGAGCACTGTAAAGAACCATAGACCTCCGTACAGAACCACAGACCACTGTACAGAACCACAGACCACTGTACAGAACCACAGACCACCGTACAGAACCACAGACCACCGTACAGAACCACAGACCACCGTACAGAACCACAGACCACTGTACAGAACCGTAGACCACTGTACAACCTCACGGACCACTGTACAGAACCACAGACCACCGTACAACCCCATGGACCATTGTAGACCACCGTATGGCGCTGTTCATGGTAACGGTAAGACCTGATTAAAGTCTGATTGTAAATCTAATGAGCGCTGTGTGGATGTTGGATTTGTCGAATCAATCACAGTTTCATCGGTGTGAGATCCGTTTGAGTCAGAATCACACCCCTCTCCCTCCCAAAACCCCACCCCACCCCCCCACACGCTTTCCTAATTTGTAGAGGTACTCGGCGTAATTCGCAGTAATGCTGATGGATGCCGAGGCGTCTGTGGGTGACGAGCGGGGCGTAAACGCGGCGCTGCTCCAAATAGCATCGGGCCGAGGGCAGAGCCGAATCAGAAATGATGAGTGACAGCACCCCCGACCTCCTCACCTCCACCGCGAGATGATTTATTACACGTTCCAAAGAAACACGGCGTGAAGATGATGCAACCGCCGTGTCCATAACAAACAGACTCCAATTAAACGTTCCGTTCAGGTTCCAGTGAGGACGGTGCTCCACGTTCTGTTGAGTCTCAGTGGATAAGCTGGAGAACATGGTAAATATCGGGTGGTTTGCACCGTCTGGTGTTCCTCAGGGCTTGGCACTGGGACCACATTGTTTTCTTTGTTATCGTCTAGGCCTTTAGTTCCATCTGATATTTGGAGTCAGTGAGAACCATGGACATCATGCGGTTCTCCTTCATGTTTGATGGAACTGAGGTTCTTGTTTTTGGACCCAGAGACATGAGGAACCATCAAACACACTGGGAAATGGAATAGATCACAGCGTACTGGAGTTCCCTTAGACCAGGTCCTTCAGGTTTCACCCAAACGTCTGGTTTAGAACCTTCTGTCACATGGATGTCAAGACTGCTGGAGGTGTGAGGTTCTTCAGAAGAACCTCCCTGCTGTGAAAACAATGGTTCTGCTTGGCTGACTCGAGGGCCAAAGCATGACTTTCACCATCCGTCCATCCAGAGCTAAAGTTCTCATATGCCACTTATTAAGACGGTCGACAGCCAAAGAACCGGACGTTCCCACTCGCACCCAGAGGACGTTCTTCAGAGCTGATCTTCGTGGTGTTGGGTTGAAGCCGATGCTTCGTGTCTTCAGGTTCAGAGCTGATGAATAAAACAGACATTAGATTTAAATAGCGGGTCATTAAGATGACAAACGAGCTGCAGCAGCAGCAGGAAACGCTGGGAACATAATCATCATCATCATCTTCATCATCATCATCCTGGTCTCCTGGTCGTTGGCACCACCTGCTGGTTGGTCCATCGTTTGGCCCAGGAACCAATACAGGGGTTCTAAAGTAAAGTCAACGAAAACAAAACAGGTCCGAATTCATTTGGTTCTGTTTAAAGGACGGCCTTCGTCCCCGGGCATCGCCGACCCGCCGGCGCCAGAACAAATTCCCATGGGCCCCGAAGTCACGGGTTCTGAAGATGGTGCAGAGCAAGATACAGGGAAGTGGAAAATCCGAGGGAATTTACATAAGCTGCAGGAATGAGGAGGACGAGGAGGACGAGGACCAGATGGAGGAGGAGGGAGGAGTAAGCCGGCTCCCGCAGCACCTCCAAACATCCGGCTTTAATTGTTCCCCCTCTTTATTCCGACATGGAGATTAGAACCGCAGCGTCCCACTCCGAGCTCAGCATGGCAACCCACCACCTCCTCTCCTCCCGCAGGAGGACACAAACCCCGACTTTACAGATCGGCTGGACGGGACGAGGACGAGGACTTGGGTGGAGGTGCGGGACGTTGAGTTCGGTGAGTTCTCAGGGTGATTGATGACTTGTGGAGGTTAAAGGGTGTGGATTTCGGGAGTCTTGATGGGTCAGCATCCTGTGTGTGGTCATGTGATCGCTGATGAAGAGTCAGAGGATGACTAACACACACCGGCTCTCTGATCCGAAGGCCTCCCCAAATTTAAGCTGAATGTTGGTTTATTAAAAACGAAATCAGGAATTAATAATCAGACGCGAGTGGAGGTTCTGCGGCTCCCTCACATCTCTGCGAGCTCAGAAGTGAAAACACCACGGCTGCCAAACAAAGGCTTTCGACTCGAACGCCTCAGGAGTCGAAACTCTGAGAAAAGCGAGGCGCGTGTTGATTTAAAGTCCTGGGATCTCTCAGTCCTGATGAAAAGAGCGTCGCGAGCAGATGTGGGCTTTTTTTTGTGTTGTGTTGTTTTTTTATCCAGCCATCTGTCTGCATCTCATCTCAAAATAATCAGCGTTTGGGCCGTGGAGAGTCCTCCAGAAGTACGTTCCTGAAAACACTATCAAAGTTATCTGCAGCCCTTTAAAAACCAAAGAGGCACGGGGGAGGGAGGGGAGGGTGTGGAGGGGGGTGGAGGGGGGTGGAGGGGGAGGCGCATCGGCGGCGAGCGGGGCCGAATCAGGGAGCAGCAGGAGGTAAATCTCCTCTGAGCATCACCGGCGAAGCAGCTGACAGCTTGATAACGATTTTCCATTACGTCTCCGTAACGCAGAACTTTACGGCGTGTCTCCTGGAGAGAGGACGGATATGACGCTCCAATCAGCAGCTCCTCTGAAGAGCGACTCCGAGGACTTTAAACTAACGAGCAATTAGGGCAAATTCACGACAACCGTGTCGGGATGTCAGAGTGTCGGGTCAGGCTTTAGGAAAAATAAAGTTCAGATTTCAGAATCTCCACAAAATCCCAACATTTCCAGAAGAGAGGGCGTGGTCAGGAGGGGGCGTGGTCAGGAGAGGGTAAGTTCAGGAGAGGGCATGGTCAGGAGAGGGCCAGGTCAGGAGAGGGCGTGGTTGGGGAGAGCAAGGTCAGAAGAGGGCAAGGTCAGGAGAGGGCGTGGTCAAGAGAGGGCGTGTTCAGGAGAGGGTAAGGTCAGGAAAGGGTAAGGTCAGGAGAGGGTAAGGTCAGGAGAGGGTAAGGTCAAGAGAGGGCGTGTTTAGGAGAGGGCGTGTTTAGGAGAGGGCGTGTTTAGGAGAGGGCATGTTTAGGAGAGGGCGCGGTCAGGAAAGGGCGTGGTCAAGAGAGGGCGCGGTCAGAAGAGGGCGTGATTGGGAAAGGGCGTGGTTGGGAGAGGGCGTGGTCAGGAGAGGGCATGGTCAGGAGAGGGAGTGGTCAGGAGAGGGTGTGATTGAGAGAGGGCTTGGACAGGAAAGGGCATGGACAGGAAAGGGCATGGTCAGGATAGGGTGTGGTCAGGAGAGGGTGTGATCGGGAGAGGGCGTGGTCAGGAGAGGGCGTGGTCAGGAGAGGGCGAGGTCAGGAGAGGGCATTGTCAGGATAGGGCAAGGTCAGGAGAGGGCAAGGTCAGGAGAGGGCGTGGTCAGGAGAGGGTGTGATTGAGTGAGGCCTTGGACAGGAGAGGGCATGGTCAGGATAGGGC